>PVJD01000049.1:600000-822946 GCA_004026545.1 Mormoops blainvillei
TGTCACTGGCGGGGGGCGGGGGAGGCACAGTGGGTGAGAGGGGTACAGCGTTTGTGGCTGCAGTGTCTCAGCCGGGCAGGCCAAGAGGATCTTAAAAAGCCTGAGTCACTGTAGGGGGAGCTGGGGGAGCAGGGGTGCTTGGAGAGCCAAACACACTCAGTGAGTGGCTCGAGCCGTCCTGCACTCAGAGGGCCACTGGAGGGAGGGGAAGAGAGGGAAAGAGACGACAATACTCTAAATGAGAAAAGGGAGTATTGAAGAATAAAACAAAATATCATCAGTCTGCGTGCCTGTTCTGCAGCAACTCTGAGCTCGAAGGCATTTCCGAGGCTGTCTGTGACCCAGTGCTGAGCAGGTGGGCGCTTAAGAGCAGTAAGGACCCCGGGCTCCTCGAGCCTTCTCACAAAGCCATAAAAGCCAGCAAAGACCCCGCTGGGAAAGCGAGTCTTGGCCATCACATGATCACGGTCGCACGCCGAAGGGAGGACGTAAGCCCCTGCTCCCTCTCCCAGTCAACCGCATTGTCAGCTGGAAGCAGGTGCCTTGACCTCCAAGCTTCAGGTTCTGAACAATAATATATAAATTTCTGGACTGGAAATGAAGGATGTGAGGCACTGTCAGCACCTGCCATCTTGCAGGGGCTCATTAAATATCCACTATCCCTTATCTTTACAACTTTTAAAGACAATCGACAAAGCACCATCACATCTCATCCTAACTCCTGTCTGGAGTTAAGCTAGGCGACTCAGATTGATGTAGTTGGGCATGAGGTCCTGAAAATACAGCCGCAGAGATAAGGATGTTGAATACATCCTTGCACTAGGGTTACTTAGCAGTCGGTAACTGACCCTGTGGAAACAACTGACGCTGGGAGCCTGACTGTGACAGCTCTCTTTGGGAGGGCAAAGCATAAGGAAACAAATCACCATGTCCAAGTTCACAGTCATGCAGGGTTCCTGGGCAGGAGGCATCACAGAGGACTCACACACTCACCCCAGAGGGAAGACAGCGCAGGAGGCCGCCCTGACCCGGGGCAGGTATAAAGAGTCAGGGGCTCACAGGAGGCAGATCTTCCCCGATGGGAGAACTGAGGGGGCAAGTGCAGAGTAAATCTTAATTAAAAGAGAAGCACAGGAGATGAGCTCTGATGTCACCTTCCAGCTTATAAGAAGAGCTAGCTCACAGAAAAAGATACAAACCTCGAAGCTTACAATGAGGATTTTTGTGCCGTTACTGCTGTGGGGAAAAAGTTTCCCATTGCAGAATTAACAGAGATCCCGGGGGAGTGCCAGGCACACTGACGAAAAGGGTTAATCAAAGGCAGCGACCCAGAGGCCATCAGGGGTGCTGGGGGCTATGGACTGACCGCTCTTGCCGGCCCAGAGTAAGACTTGAGAAGAGCCAATCTGCCTTCCTGTGGCCGACAGGCCCCGCAGCGCCCGCCCTCCGGCTGCCTCTCTGCACCCGCCTTCTACCACTTTCCCTCCCTCACCAGAGGCTCGCTGGCCTGTCCGTTCCCTAACCACACCGACATGCTTCAACCCCAGGGCCTCTGCACTTCCTCCTCCCTCTTCCTAAAACACTCTTGCTGTATAATTTAATCCTAAACTTCCTTTAAATTCTCAAATGCCAACTGCCCCGAGAGGCAGTTTTCTGCCACCCCATGTTAGCAGCCAAACACTCAGAGGGCATATGGCTACTCCCCCGTGGGGACTAGCCAAAGCGCCTCCTGTAAACGGGGTCCAGGACAGAAAAGGGTGCACGTGTTCAAGGGCCACCGTGGCACTTTAAGGGTTGGAATCTTATAAAAGTTAGAAACCAGCCAGGGGCCCATTCTGAGCATCATTACAAGGCCGTGTGGGCTCCGAACCCAGCTGCCCGGGAGAAAAGGGTGTCCTCTCCCTGGGACGTGATTTCGGACCCTGGTGTTTGGCTGCTGAGAGAAAGAGGCATCCGCCCAGCTTCTGCCAGCGGTACAAGAGCCATGGCAGCTTGGAGAAAGGCACTCTGGCCTCGGATGTCCTGTGTCAGGAGCTCCTGACTTCTGAGCTCACTCAAGGAGAAGCCAGCATGGCCTCCTGCCTTCAAAAGTGGGCTCGGGAAGGCCGCCCCGAGAAGGGGGCAATGGTAGGAAACGTACAGCCAGGTGTGGGGGTGGCCAGGGATGTAGGAAGAGGCAAAGATGAAGATGACCTCTGCTTTGTGTGGCCCTCCCTCCCAGGTGACCCAGAGCAGATGGGCTGGCTCAGCACCCTGCTGTCCCCACCCCCCAGCAGCCACTTCCTTCCCGATTGCCCACAGGGGATGGGGAGGCTTTCCCCCACCAAATGAGCAACAAGTGGATCACCAGCACCGCTTTAACTTTCCCAGAAAAGCTTTGCTGCTATGCCGGGGGTGTCCGCCACAGTGCCTCCGGAATACAGGGGCCTCGCTGGGAGGACTGCAGCTGTTGAACCCAAGCAACTGGGATCCGTCCTGATCAGTCAGCTTTGTGGGGCTCACTTTCTTCAGCTCTCAAAGAATAAGGTTATTTTGAGAGTTAAATGAGATAACATATAAAAAAATACACAGCACAGGTCCTGGCACAGAGTAAGCATTCAGGCTGCTTGATCCAAACAAATGATTCTGATGAATTTAAAAAAAAAAAAAAAAGTCAAAACTAGAACTAAAATCTAATTATCAAAGCTTTCTAGAAAGACACAAATTGTGGAAATCACCTAAGCCCTACTTAATAACAGAAACTAGACATTTCATAATTATTTCTGATTTTAGTGATTTATATAATCTCGAGTGTAGAAATTAATAATGGTTTCTTTAGCTTAAAACAACTTTTACTATTTTTTAAAAAGGCTCTAGAGTCAGGATGCCTGCTTTCGGTGCCCAGTACTGCCACTTTCAAACTACGTGACACTGAGAAAGGTATCAAGACCTCAGAATCTTCATCTATAAAATAAAGATCACAGTCATACTTACTAAACAAGGCTTTAAGTGGATTCACCAGGTTACTACATATAAAAACCTTGGAATGCTGTTAGATATTTCCGCTATTCTGATCTTTCTGACATTACTGTTTTGATCATTAATGCGGCTTTCTGTGATGCTCCGGTGGCAAAGTACTCTGCCCTGTGTGATGCTTCCGTGCGTGGCTGAGAGTGTGAGGGGAATTAGGTGGACAACAGAGGAAAAGCACTTGGCACTGTTCCTAGCACACGGTGCGATATGGAATACTTAGAAGGATCGAAGCAACCACATTTTAGGGTACTGCACTCAGGGATATTACCAACACAATTCTGCTTTAAAAAATAGTTGGAACCAAAGTTTCTAAACACAAACCAGTAAAACAAATGAAATAATTAGGACCCTGAGTATGAATAATGCATGAAAGCATCATCTTAGTTTTTTATCAAGAAATATAAACCAGAGCTTGGAATTTATAATCAACAGCAACTTCAAGGGCATGTAATGGCCTAAAAAAGGTAACTGCCAATAACTCAGATGGAGAATCCCTGCGGAAATGACTGCTCCATGTGAGGAAACGCGAAGGGACAGCAGCGGAGGGTGTGGTGGTTTCGAAATGCCCCACTGAGCCTAAGGGAGGCAGTGCCTTCATCGACAAGCCCCAGCCTCAAAGCAGGAGGGCCCGGCAGAGACTGGACAAACAGGCATTTCTTTCACAAAAAGCCTAGGGCTTCTACCATTCCCTATGAGCCTCAGCTGATAAGAGTGAGAAGGCAAGCCAAAACGAGGGGGTCCTAGGGTCTCAGTACCAAATTCCTCTTCTCACTGTTAGGGTAAGCAGATTCACAAAGCATGCATCCAAGCACCCAGTGAAAGTGAAACCAAGACCATGTCCTGCCAAATGTAAAGGGGGGGGGGCTTATTTTATTATCAACCGGTTCCCAAGCATCTTGGCAACCTGCAGATTAAGATGAGCTGATAGAGAAGCCTGGAATCTGAATGGCTGGAGCACATGGCTCCTTCCCAAGACCTTGCCACTAGTCTCTCTGTTTACAGGGGATGGCGCCGGCCGGGACCGCACCATGGCTGGGGGCCCAGCTGCTATTCCCTTACTCACCAGGCACTTAGAGTGCAGCCCAACAGACTTCTTAAAGAACAAGGTGACATTACAGCTTGTTGGGATGCCAGGTGACTCCTAACTGCAAAAAAAAAATTCCATTTTTTTTCTAGTACAGTATTGACTGGCTTTCATGGAGTTATACATTTTGCACATATTCAGTAAAATCAGAGTGAGGCTGAAAAGTCATTGGTGGTGACCACGGGTGTGGAGGGTGGAAATGCCCCCATTCATCCCGTATTACTAAACTTCACATCTCTCTGCTTGAGCATTCATTCATTCGTTTAGCAAACATTTACCAAACACTATCACCCCCATGTTCAGCCCTGAACTGGGAGCTGTAAACACAAAGGTAAGTAAATGCACAGCTTCAACAAAACATTACTTACAGAATGTGAATGGTTTATTCCTGATCCCACTCAGTGAAGGCAGGCCCTGCATGCGTGCAGGAGAAGGTGGACATGAAGTTCACGCCCTCATCGGTCCTCACGCGCCCTCTCAGTCTAAGCACTTTTCAGACAGCAGACCCCTGAATACACTATTCACCTTCTAGGCAACCAAGGAGTGCCTTTTGGTAACATCCCGCCCACACACAATGTTAGTGTCTCAGGCTGCTTTAGAACCAAACTCCCCAGTATGAGGCAACCATACTTCAACACAGTGATCTTAAGGGTTTTATGTTTTAATTGGGGCAACTGCAAAGGAGGCCACAAAGGAAGGGCACCTGACTTGGCCAGGAAAAGGCGGAGAAGGTGATTGTGGGAGGGGACAGGGTTGCCCAACGCGAGCATGATGTCCTACGTTAGTGCTAAAGGGGACAAGGAGGCTGCCAGGCAAAGAAATCACATGACTTTGGCTAAAAAAAATTATCTCCTAGAGACTGGGCCAAAGGCACAAGTCTTCGTTTCCCTTGTGGGCCATCTGCACAGGCTGCTCGTTTCTCACAGGAACTTGTATCCACCGTTCAGCTGTGACAGAAAGTCCAAGTGCTGACTCTGACCCACGGCTGTTGGTATTAAAGGCATCCGATCCAAAATACCAAGCTTCTCTGGGTGGCTTTTAAACCTACGGTCCCAATCTAAAAATCCTTTCTTTCTTTAGGTCAACAGCTTAAACAGCAGAGGGCAAGGGGAGAGCCCGCTGGTTGCATAAAACACAGGGCTAAAGAAAAGTCTTTCATGGGTAAGGGAAGTATCAGATCACTGGGCACTTCCATTAGCTCAGGCCACCTCCAATGAACCTCAAAGCAGAAACACAGACCTGTGGCTGGTATTCCAAGGATTTTGGTATTTAAATTCTGTCATGTGACCAGTTAAACAACCCCAGGGTGAAGTGGAACAACTTTCAAAATGAAACTCAATCAGTGAGACCAAGAAAACAACTCCCCCTGCAACTGGTCCCAGAATATGAGTTCAGGTTTTGATCTTCCCAAAAGGGTCTGGAGGACAAAGCAGGCTGAACAGCAGTGGCTATGGCTCCATTTGTCCAGCATTTCAGCAAGGTATGTTCTTCTATGAGCTCTCTGAAGACACATGCAGATGCTTCAATGCAGATCTCAGAGCACACAGCGTTACCCTCCCCTCTGCAAGGGCACTAAATATATCAGACTCCAAAGTGCACGCTGAAGAGAGCCGTATCACCTGGTCTGCAAGGTCTTCTGGATTCCAGCTGGCTCTCTCCACCTCATTCCTTCCTTTGAAATATTTTGGTCCTTAAAACTTCTGGAGGAAGCCCTGCTGGAAGTTCCAGGAGAGAATAGAGGCTGGATGCTTTTAAAGTGCTCCCTGATTCTGTGCTGTTAGGGCCCCATCAGCCCTCTCCAATTATTTCTGTTTAAAAAGATACACAATATCCTTCAGGGAGTGAATGTTAACCTAGCCATGGTACATCCATACCATGGAATACTACTCAGCAATAAAAAGGAATTAATTACTGATACATGCAACAGACCTCCCAAGATTTGTGCTGAGTGAGGTAAAAAGGCCAATCTCAAAAGGCTGAATGCTGTTTGATTCCATTTACATAAGGTTCTTGAAAGGGCAACATTACAGTGATAGAGAACAAACAGGGAGACTGAGGCTAACCAAGGGTAGAAGGAGGGATCCAGGTGTTACAACTCTTCTGTACCTTGACTGTGGCAGTGGGCACACAAATCGACACGTGTGATTGAACTGCACAGGTTTAATACCCACAACACACAAACAGGTGCACTTAAAAGAGGGGAACCTAAGATGTTGGGGGGTGGGGAGACTAGGCATCTTTCTGTGTTATTTCTAACATTTGCATGTGAGCCTACAAATATTTCAAATTTAAAAGTTAAAAAAGAGAGAGAGAGGGAAGTAGGCTGAAGGAGAAAAAAGGCCAGCTTCATCCAGACGCTGTGCAGAGCCCTGCGTACTTATTACGGGCATCCAGGTTCCCGCCCACAGGACTCGTCAGGCCGACTCTGCCGTTCCACACGAACCTGCGGTCACAGCAAGTCTCCTTCTGAGACCTCTGAGAGCACTGGCACCTCTTTCGGGATCTTGTTAAGAGTTTTGCTGCACATCAGAACTAATTAACCACTGCTTGGAACACAAATGTCACTCAGAAAGCCAGAGACCTACAATACAACAGTATTTTTATAGGAGAAAAATGGACCATATAAACCACATCTATAAAGGGAACTCTATGCATCTGTAGTAACTAAGAGCCCTGGACAGTTGGAACAATTAGATAAATCCCCTGACCTTCCTTTTCCTTTCCTTTGTTTTTTTTTTCCCTAATGTTCAGGCATATTTTTGTTCACAACCGAAAAAACACACAAATGCTGACTTTTGTTACATGCACACGCATCACGCTGGCTATCATTGCACAGTGTAAGCACACCATTCTCTCAAACAGACTCATAATTTCCCCCGTGTTATATAAATTTCAAACCATTAAATAAAATAATTTTAAATTGCCCTCGCAGATGATACTAACCCTCACCCCCATCGATGACATCACTGTTTCTATAGTAACTAATGCACTTCAAAGTGGAAAATGTAGATGGTGGCTTAAAAAAAAAAAAGGGCAGACAAAAGTGGTGGAAACCAAGCATATCACTGTGTAAGTGGTGATGCAGAATGTACCTGCCTTGTGGGGCGCCAGCTCAGGGACAAGTAATAAATATTTTAGTAGAGCCCTTATGCTAACAGATATTCTGTGTAACAGTGGCCTATCAAATTACCCGACTGCCTTTGGACACATGGCTGCCCAATTCAACACTGGTAAAATCAGATTGCAGGCCAATTTTCAAAAGACAGTCACGTAGTTTATTTTATAGTGATGTTGTAATTATGGCTCAACTGAAAATTGTTTTTTCAGAAATATTAAAATGCCAGGCAGAAAGAATGGGACTGCTCAGAAGAGGCAAATGGATAAAACTGGTAGAGAGGAAACAAGCCTCAATTCTTATTTCCTAAATATAAAGAAAAAAATCTCCATGAAATGCAACATTCCTCTCTTTATGCACCGGGTCTTTTTGATGAAGTGTGGGTACCTTTTCAGTTACTGTAGGTATTTCAATGTTTGCATGTTGGTGAATAAAGATTTTTTTTCCTGAACATGAAAATCCATTCTCTGAGTTGTAAGGAAGGTGGCTAGAAGGTAACAATTCTAGATGATCTGACACAAAACTAGGGTCTGGTTTTAAAACCCTACAGACTATTTGATCTGTCCCTATCAAAATGTCATTCTTAACATTTAACATACTTAGGAGAAGCTTCATGAAGTTCCACCATTCAGTCTCTATACCGTGAAAGCCAACATTTAGAGACCATGAGATGACACCATGTCCTGTAAACATAGAATGAGTTACTTTCTTCTGATACCCTGTGGCTGTCATCAAGGACTAGGAAGTCATCTGGAATGGCAGAGCCCACTGGAAATGCCCAAAATTGCCCTGATAAACATCTCAGATGATCATGATTTCATTTCTGTTATGCTGTATTTTCACCCCATTTTATTAGCATGGATTTCCATGCTTCAGTAGAGCTCTGAGACAGAAAGAAGCCTTCCCACTGGATGGGCTCTGTGTGGCCCTGCCTAAATTCTGGCTGTGCTGTCAGACCAGACTATGGGTCTCCCAATTGCTTCCAGGCTCATGAAGCTACTTCCTTCCTGAAATACCTCTTTCTACAGGTTGCACCACTTTACTGCAAAAACCTAGCATTTTTGTGCACTAGCCTGAGCCTCGAAGTCAAGGTTAGTACACAAACTAGCCTTGTTAGGTAGTCCCTTACCTAACTGCAACCCCCACCACCCAAGGCCTTCTTCCTCCCCCTCTCAAGGGCTGGCCGCCCACACGGCCCGAGGCCTCCCCCTCTGCTGTTTGTTCGTCTTGCTTCTTCTGTGAGATCCGCTTCCATGTTCCCCTTTCCCATCGCCACAAAGGGACTTTCTACCTTCGGTCACCCACACACATTCTTTCAAGAATTGCAGCCATTGCTCTGATGTCACTAGCCAAGGGCTTTGAGAAAAGCACCATGACGTAAGCTCCCTCAGAGCAGAGGTTTCGGTGCGTTTCATAGCACTGTGTCCCCAACATCTAGAAGAGTGCATGGTAAATCCCCGAAGCTCAGTAAATTGGTCCTGAATTAATATGGCAGCATCACAGAATACAAACTTTAATTTTAAGGGCGAGAGAGAGAGAAAACGAGCCTTGGTATCCAAATTATTATATATATAAAAGAACTGCCATCATCATTTCCAGAGGTTTCATGCCAAATTAATTAAAACATTAAATAGTTATTGAAGTGGTTAGGAGACAACATAAAAATAAAAGCGAAAGGATTCCTCCACAGCAGGATTAAATTTAATGCCTCAGATCAATAAACACTATCTTAAAGACCAGGAAATAAATCAAGGGCTGTCAGCCACACAAAATAGAAAAGGACTTTAGGAAAGTGGCCTGTTTCTGTCCCAATGCAGAGGTAACACATGGAAATAAGGTTGCCCATTCAATAGAGTTGAATCAGTTCCATCTGGGTCAAGCAGCAGGACCCCAAACATATTAGCAAAAGTCAAATACCTATAATTAGCTGATACAGTGTCTGTAGGCCAGGAATGTGAACAGAGGGAAGGCCTGTGATTCCTTCCACTGCACACGCCCCTCCACCAGGGACCAGATCCACCCGGGGCAGCTCAAAGGAGCTCCCTGCAGGGTCATCTGGGAGGTGCTGTGCAACACACAAGCATACCTGCTGTCTGGGAGGAGAGACCCACAAGTACAGGAACGTCTCCAATCTGGGAGCCTTCAGAACCACCAGTTACCTAGCTGCTAGAGCGTCTGCAGGCACACTTGCCTTTTGTTTCCACTCCCCAGGCTAAGACCAGCAGGAGGGACACGCTGGAGGAAAGAATCAGCCTTGGGCTGAGTAGATAAGGCTGGAAAGACTGGGAACAACCACTCCTGGGAGAAAGAGCTGAAGCCAGGAATTCACTAGGAGGCAGCAGTATCTTATCTGGAGAGCCAGGACCCCAGGTCAGAGACCACAACTCTCACAACTCTTTAATATTCTAGGAAAGGGACCTGTTTTCTTTTTTCTGTAAGGTACCAGATACTAAAGATCACAGGCTCTGCAGGCCATCTGGTCTCTGTCACATCTTAACTCTGCTATTGTCTGCCAAAGTAGCCGTAGACAACAGTATATAAATAAAGCAGCATGGCTGTCCCCGTAACACTAGACTCATGAGAGCAGCCTGCAGGCCGGATGCAGTCCACGGGCGGTCCGCAGGCTGTCACTTGCTGGCCTGGCTCTAGAACCATCATCGATGGCCCCCGTCTGCTCCTGACATTCAGCCATCCCCAGTGTTTCTCCAAAAACAAAACCCTCAAAGCAAAAAGGACCTTAGAAACTGTCTTCAGGGACCCATGGCAAGACTGACAGCCAGGATGAGGATAAGTTTACTGAGCACACATGCCAGGCACTGTACTAAGCCCTTCATATGTGCTGCCTCATTTTTGTGCTTACGAGAACCCTCTGATTGCTAGGGTGATAATAAGGTGCAGTTTTATAGGGAAATGATCCTATTTTATGAGGAAGCATAATGAAATGTTTAGGTGTGAAGTGTCTGCATTTCAAAATTTACTTTCAAGTGGTTCAAAAAAAAGGTTATATGTACATATTTGGATATGTATACATGTTGTGTGTGTATATATGAAACAAATATGCCACATCTTAGTAACTGCTCAGTCCTGGGCGGTGAGTACCTGGGTGGTCCCTGTACTATGATCTCCCTTTTCTGGTTCTCTTTGAGAACTTATATTCAGAATTAAAAATAAAGGTGGGAAAAAAGTAAAGGCCAGGTAAAAATGTTCCACTCACCTCTCAGGGTCGCTGTAAGGCTAAAATGACAATCCGCGACGACACGGAAAGCTATTGAACGTTCCACACATGTAAGACAGCAAAGGACCCATTTTTGTTTTTGATGATAAAACTGAGGCTCAAACAGGACTCTTTCAATAAAATATCAAAATGTTATTCTTGGTAAGTTCTGTGGAATACTTTTTGAATTTGGTACATGTAATTGTGTACCAAGGCTTCGAAAAACAACCGTTTGTGGAGGAAGCAAACATTAATTAGAGTGTTTGTTCACACTGGCACAGAGCTGTCTGTAATTGTGTGAGGGTTGTTATGGCCGAGTTGTTACATAATGGTCCTTGTTTTTGAGCGGCTGGAGGTTCCGAGTGAGAACGCAGTCGAGGCCTGGACACACAGGTAACAACACGCCCAGAGCAGGAACCCTGCGAAGGCACAAGGGTTCGTTTTCAGAGAAAATGAAATCCACGAAACCCGCGAATGCCATTCTGCACTCGCAGGGAGAGAAGGGCAGATAACGCGGCGCTCTGGCCCCAGGGAAGTCATGCACGATGTTCGCTGCCTGCCCCCTCAGCTGAAAAAGAAGAAAAGGAGCAGTGTTCTCTCACAAGCAGTAACATGTTAAAATGATATCAGAATACCACACATGCTTAAGTATTCAATTCGACTGTGACTGCTTGAGGAGGTGTGGTCTGAGGAAAGAGACATGATTTTAGAGCAAGATAAAACTGAGATACCAAGGATCAAAAACTACTTGTGGGCAAGTTAACTTCTCTGGGCCCTAGTTTCCTTATCTGTAAAACTGAAATAATGGCACTTACTTCACAGAGTTGTTGTGAGAGTCTAATCAGACCATTTATGTACTTCCTGGCACACATGAGATCCTCAAAAAAAGGTCGGTTCCCCTCTCCTGTCTACCACTGTGACCAATGCTTTCAATCCCGTCATCCCATTTTACTGTACAATTCTGAAAGGCAGAACAGGGTTTACACTAGCAAAGCACTGTCAACAACCTACCATACAAAAGCAGGCAGGTGGAACATAATGGAATACAGCAGAGTATCATGGAATCCTTTAAACGATGCTAGGTGCGTCTCAGAATGGTGTAAACCTCCATACAGAGCCTCACTCTTCCAAAACTTAACTAAAACAATTTTAAAGCAGGAATAAAATAATCACTAGTCGATAAACAAGCAAGAAAATGTGCACACCCCAGTGTCATAAAATGCAAGTGCTGCCTGCTAAGGAAAGCTAAGGAAGACCCGAGAGCAGAGTGGAACAGAACAGTGTGAGAGCAAGGCTCTACCACCTTCAGGAGGGTGAACCAGTGCCCAAGTAGAAATCCTGAGCGTTTTCACCAATATTGCTGCCTCTGAAGAAAAGTCACCTTGAGTAGCTATCCATACATTCCTCTTTTCTGATGGAAATAACAAAAACATCCACTGGTGAGAAAAGCAGGAGACAAAGCCATGAACACAGTGCTGACCACCTCTGCTGGAAGCAAGTGACGGTTCTAGAAGGATACAGGGAAATCCAGGGCTGATCTGGGGTCACAGCACACTGCCCAAGGGTATCCATGTGTACTCCCACCCAGGATGCCTGAGCCCACCTAAAAGGACCTTTAAAATATCCCAAAAGCAAAAGCCACCAAGCCTGTATCTTCTAGCCAGGACCAGTCAGCACCCTGTACACCACCTGCTACAGGTTAGTCAGCCCTGCTACTCTGTATGTCTTCAGGCTACGGAAAGCATGGATAGGAGCAAAACGCCAGCCTTCAAACTTCAGCTTGGTGGTAAGGGGGAAAAAAGAGAAGCCTTCAATCAAAAAAACACCAACATCTAGAGCAACAATGACCTGGGCCGACTCCTCAGGCTAGAACAAAGTGAAAAAAAAGCAAACAAAAAGGCATGGCATCTCTAAGTGCAGACTCCTGGAGGAGAGAAAAAAATGAAGTATTGTATCAAAGAAAAAGAAGTCAGCCTAAAAGAAATCATGACCCAAAAAGAGGAGCATTTCCCCCCTCAAAAGACACTTGAGCCACAGAACTTAATATAAATGAGTTCAGTAAACTGAGAATTCAAAGGTGGAAGGAAGGAAGGGAGGTAGAAAGGCAGTAAAATTGCCAACCTAAAGAAATATATTGGGGACTAAAATAAACATTAAAAAAGTAATATATAAAATAAAATCTATAAGGAACTAAAGAAAGATGCCTTCAAATCAACTGACTGACTAGAGGAAAGTCACAGTCTTATGACAGTGACTACAGATGAAAACAAGGGATTAAAGTAATCAAAGCAAAGCAAATAACTATAGAGTTCAAAGACAATCCAACATACGGATAACAAGTCCTTATGGAAGCAAACTCCTGTACAGAACCAAGAAAATGTTCAAAGAGAAAATATGTAAAAATTCTCTTGAGAATGATAAAAGGATTCAATCTGTTGATATCAAGTTCCACAAAAATGACACACATCACGCAGCAGTAATAGATATTGTGATTGCTATATGTCAAATATTAACAAAGAATTCTTTAGGCATCTTATCTATACACAAATAACCTATAGAGAAGGAAAAATCAGGCTGACAACATTCAAGGGCAGAAGACAGTGACTTCAAGTTTTAATTAGGTCTTTTGTTAAATGTGAGTGAAAGTTACTACTTCACATTTTAAAAACATGTATTTTAAAAAGTACATCTAGCCAGCCAGCCATTTTTCCAAGGAAGAGCAGAGAGAATTCTTAAGTGATAGTCCACTAATGATAATTATAAGGGGGAACCTCTCTTTCTTCTTCCCCAAATTCATGCTTGACCCATACTAGAGCAACTTCTACCTCCCAGATGTAACAGGAAAATCATCTGTTCTGATTTCCTTCCTCACTCAATCCTCCCCAACGGGAGCTGGAGTGACTTATCTGACAGGTAAAATTGTGAAAGGATCCTAGCAGGCTTGCCTCAACCCCTTCCTCAACATGAAACACACTAACTCAAATATGGTAGGATCTTTCCTAAGTTTCGCTCATCTTGTAGAAATCTCATTTGTAGATAACTCAAAAGAGAGGTTGAATACAGGGATGCCATTATGTGTGGAGGCTAGAGCTCCCCGTCCTCCTGCACTGCCCCCATCCTGGTGGGCACGATGTTTCAGGACAACCACCACCCTTCAGCCCCATGGCTACATCACGCAAGGCAGCCATGCTTGTTTCTGGCAGAGTCTGAGGATGCCCTAATGTGGCCTCTCTCCACATGCTGGCAGAATGGCTTCAAGCGGCGTTTTAGGGCTCCACTTCAAAGCCAAGGGGGCAGGGCGCAGATAGAAGCTTTGCCAAGAGAGGTGCCGACAGCCCCCGCAATGCTGGCCAGAGTGGGGACTCCCGAGTGCCAGCCCGGACAGGCCCCTGCATGTGGCTGGGCCTGTGTTCCCAGCCTGCCCCTCTGACGTCTCTATCGCTGGTTTCCAAAACCTGTCCCACCTCTGAAGGCTCTCCCCAGCCAGTCTCCTTCAACACTAGCCCTGACTCCTTATCCTCCCTGGACCTACCCTGACCAAGGCCGAGAAAATTATTTTACATCTGTAACCATGAACGTCCTCCCCACCCACCAGGTCCATCTCCAGGACCACCTCCCACCTTGCTGTAACACTGATTTTACGGTGGAAGACCACACTGTCCGTGTAATTACAGCTGGACGAGCCACCTGGCCCAGGAGCTGGACCAGTCTAATGAAGGAGTAATTAATAAAATTATAAACACACCATCTCCCCTACTAGGACTTACAAACTCCAGGAGGTCCAAAAACAAACCTTACTCTATATTGTTCAGGGAACTTAAGAAAGTTTTTGAAGTGAATTACTTCGGCAGAGACCAAGGTGAAGTCTTTTAAAAGAAGCCTGTGCTGAAAAATTCCAAGAATCCTACAGCTCCCACCTCCACCCAAAAATACACGACGAGGTATGAGA
The DNA here is from genome assembly GCA_004026545.1 of Mormoops blainvillei. Taxonomy (NCBI): domain Eukaryota; kingdom Metazoa; phylum Chordata; class Mammalia; order Chiroptera; family Mormoopidae; genus Mormoops; species Mormoops blainvillei. The sequence goes on from PVJD01000049.1 coordinate 614,375, forward strand.
TTAGAATGCAGATGTCTGGTCCCCATGCAACACATACCTGGACCAAATCTGAGGCTCGCTGGCACAGTGACAGTCTCGTTCAGTCTCACCAAGCGGAACAGGGCTTCAGGGAGGAGACAGGGCCAGCAGGAGCGTTCACTAGGAGTCGGGGTGAAAGGAACAGGGGTACGTACTGCACATGCACACGCACCGCACACATATGCCCAGCGCTCGCCCACATGTGTTTCTAGGCTTTTTTTTAAACATGCATTTCCCTTAATCAGGCAATGTGATCGTCCATCCAATCTCCGCCTTCAGCTGTGCCCATAGTGGAGCAAGGGCTTCTTCCAAGACCCACATCAATGCATCAGGCTCACTCCCACAGCGTAACCACCGCCCTCCACCACCCCGAGAGAAAGATGCTTATCTTCCTACAGAGAAGAAATAAGGACTGTCGCAGGGCAGCATTTCTTCAAACACACAGGGCTTCCTGCTAAGAACGACTCTCCAACCAACACCCACAATCTTCCGACCCAACCCAAAACCCGAAAGGGGGCCAAGAGTTTCTCTTTTTCTTTCGTTCTTTTTCTTTGCACCTGAAAATCATTGTAGGGCCCTCTGCTCTTCTTATTCTCTGCCAGTAGGGGTTGAACTGTGTTCCCCCCTCCTAAAATTACATCTTAGCAGATGTAATTAGGTAAGAGGGGGTCATTAGGGTGGGCCCTAATCCAGTATGACTAGTGTCCTTTTAAGAGGAGAAGAGAGACACATGGAGAAGATGCCATGTGACCTCAGTCACACAGTGGAAGAATGTAGCTACAGGCTAAGGAATGCCAAGGATCAAGGGCCCCCGTGAGAAGCTAGGAAGAAACAAGAAATGATTCGACCCAGAGTCTCAGAAGAAGCATGGTCCTGACAACACCTTGATTTCAGACTTCTGGCCTCCAAGGCCGCAAGAGAATAAATCCATCTTTTGAAGCCACCCAGCCTGTGGTAATTTGTTATGGCAGGCCCCCAAAACTAATATACCCTGTTTCTTCCTCCACCAAAGCCCAGGGACACACATTCGTCCACCTCCTCGCCTCTGGGTCCAAGTCTACCTCACAACCAACTGTCAGAGTTGCCTTCTCTTTACTGCAGGCTGCATATTTCTTGATCTAAGGGAAAAACTACGACCTGATTTTGGTCTAACATCTGAGATACTGAAAATTTTCAAGAACGGTCCGACTGCCCTATGAACTCCACAGAAGGAAAAGATTTAAATAAAAATGAAGATGTCACTCCCCTGTCACTCCTAAATAAAATGCAAAGGCAGAGCTGAAAGAAATGTATTAACAGTGTGTATAGCATAAGAGTCCCCCTCAGGAGTGACGCAGGCTTTGACTCCCAGGGGCATGCTCTCACAGAGGTCTGTGAGATGTCACAGATCTGTGACATCCTGCCAGTGTTGGTGAAGCATGGCAGTGTTGGGGTCAAGGAACAATGGGGGGAGGCAAGAATAAAATTAATCAACAACCAAGAGGCGACAGGGTTGAGCTGACCACTTGTGACTACTACCACAGCTCAGCTCACTTGAGACAAACATAAAAAGCCACAAAGGCGACAGACCCAAACATGGGAGCACTCAGCTTCCTTCTCCGGAATCTAAAATGTTTTAGCCGTCACACTGAGAAGTCTCCCTGATGCCCTTGGGTGCCAGAAGCCTGAGTCATTTTTAATTGCTGCCTTGGTGCTATTATTTTTAAGAGAAAAAAATTCCCCAGTGAAATCCAAAGACGACAGTCAAATGTATGTATTTTTATCTAGATTAAGGATATCTACAGTGACTATTAGATTAAGGATATGTATAGTGACCGTTAGGAAACACTGAATCTATTTAAAAGAAAAAAGAGGAATGTTTTAAAAGAGAGTAAGAGAAACAGTTATTTTCTTCTAGCACTTACAAAAAGGTGTATATATTATATATGTAATCATTTCCAAAAATAAAACCCTTCCTGACTACTTACCTGCTCACACCTGCTGGCTAATGTTTGCAGGCAGGGGGAAGGGACAGGGGTGACAGAAGGAGGATGCACATTTGGGTAAGTTACTTAATTCCATGCCCTGATTCTGCCGAAGATGAAAGCAAGAAATGTAGACCTTCTTCAATGTTGGAAAAGACCTAAGAATGGGACACAGGGACCAGCTGCCTACTGGGAAATCATTAGTACCCACAAGCCTCAGAAGTTTCACAGGGCCACGTCTGGATTCAGTCCAAGTGCTGCTGGCTCCACACACACTCGGAGCCCGGAGCCCGGGTGGAGCAAGGCGGGCCTCCCCATCTGCTCCCACCAGCTACAAGCTGCAAAGTGGCAGAACTGCTTGCTGACTTTCTGATCTATTTTTATGCATCTCCATGGAGGGGCAAAGGTAAAGGAAAGGTGCCATTTTATGGGGTTTGTTTTTTTTGTTTGCTTGTTTCCCTAACATAGTCTTCCTTTGGTGGCACGTGAGCCTCCCAACCCAGGCAGTATTTATCAGCACTGGGGAGGCAACGCGGCACGCCTTTTACTAAATGGAGAGTCTTGCCCTAAACTTTTTGCATAAAGGCAGGAGAGGCCTTTCTGAAGCTCATCTAGTCCATTTCAACTGTCCGGTTTCCATCAAGTCTTTTCCACCCTGTGCTCACCCTGGCTACTTGTCTATAGTTCAGGAGGCCAGAAGCCTGAAATGGGCCACGCAGTGCTGTGCAGTGCACCCAACGCACGTGTGGCTTTGAGAAGAGGATGGTGGGATGCACCACATGGACACATACGGAAGTTACACAGAACAAGATGAAATACATTCCAAGTGCCATCAGGCAGCACTCCAGAAAGTGAAATGGCCAAAGGACAACGCCCATCGGGACAGACAGCGTTTGTATTCCTGGGCCTCCACTGAACCCCATGAGCAATCTCTCCAGCTGACCTCAGTGGATGCCTGGCTTGAGAGGTGCAGTGACCACAGACCCAGGACAGCCTCTGAGCCCCTGCAGAGAAGAGGGGTTGGTGCCAAGTTCCAGGAGGTAGCTCTAGGGGGCTCTGTGGGTCTACTTCAAACAACGCTCTGACCCAAAAAGCCTAATGGAGAGATTAACTAATCAACACTATCATTCATTTTCCAGGTTGCATCACGATAATTGAATCTTACATAATAAAAACATATGGGTCCGTGCTGCTTAAAAATTTTTATCTTTATTAAAGGAATTCTTAGCAGGGTAAACAGGATTTCAGGTATAGTATTTTAGAGCTTATATAATCAGTCAGAGGGCAGCTTTCCAATTTCCACGTTGCTTGTGTTCAAGGTGGTAATTTCTCATTCTAATCCGCCGGAGATCAGAGAGCAGCAGCGTTGGAATGGGGAGCAAATCCAACCATTAGAGAACTATCACGCCCCTTTCACGCAAGTCTTTTCCAAAGGGGGCGGAAGGAAAGACAACAGCCATTCCCGAGAGCATATGACAATAGCCTTTAATTGAACACCAACACTGGGGCACTGTTCTCTCCACACCAGTGCCGCATGTACAGAAACGAAAGCAAAAGTAATCGCTTCTTCCTTCCTCAAGCTCCTGCCGTTGCAGCCAGTGATTTAGGGAGTGCAGTTTCCCAACCATTTTATTAGAGTTCCCAGGGCTATTTGTTGAAAACGTGCTCATCTCACGATTATTTCTGCTAACTCTGCCTAACTGGGGGCTCGGGCGGCTACAAAGTGGGAGCCGCAGCAGGCTTCAGACCCGCCACGGAGAGGTCTCAGGGCAGCCTGAGTAGCCGGGCCAGGTTCATTACCAGAGGCCCACCCCAAAGAAATCAGAATCTGCTACCACATCAAACGGACTCTTACAAGAGGATGGACAGACAGACAGATGCACAGACACAAGAACAAAGGGCATAATCCAGGCTTCTGAGTGGACTCATGCTACACCCAGGCCTCCTGTCACACCCTGGCGATGCATCCGAGGTACCACTGCTGGCCTGGATGCGTCTGTGGGCGTGGCCTGCTTCTGGATCCTCAGAGCTCATGTGGCAAAGGTTTTGGCAAAAAATCAAGGCTAAGGAAATAAGACATCTTTGCTACCGTCAGAACTCTCTTTGATTCTGTTACCAGGTAACTTAAAGTGCCACTTACAATATGACATCCCAGAAGAAAAAGGTATTGCCAGGAAAATTTATGAAGGGAATCATGAATGCAAAGGAGGGGAAAAAAGTAAAAAGTGGGCTCCATACCTCTTCCCCACCCACTCCCAATCGCTGTCAAAAAGCAGAACTTGTAGCATTCTATGTTGCTTCTGCTTTCAAATATTTACAATGAGTGTGAAGTCATAAATGAGACCTTTGATTCAAGTCCAGGAACATTCTAGTGACCAACTATTATCTCTCAGTGAAATAACTCCCTGTTTAAAGAGGAACGTCCAGTCAGTTAAGAAGCAGCTGGGATGGGCACCATCATTTCTATTAAATAACAGAGCTACTCAATCCTCCATCCAAAAGGGCTTCCCTTTTCAGAAGGGCTCAACTCAAAGCCACAAAGAATAACTGAAACGAAGAAGGTGGGGACAGCCGACGGTGGGGACTGTACCTGCGTCTGGTGGAACACTTCCTTCTCTGTGTTGTCGCTGGAATGCCCAGAATGCAGGGTCCCCAGGCCACTCACTGCACAGCTGTGGCTCTGAAGGTCTAGCACTTTAGGAAGCTGATAGGATCCTTTCCCCAGTGAAGCCCAACTTGACTCACTGAACAAGAGCCCCGTTCACTCCCTGTCCTTCCCAAGGGCAGGTGAGACCTGACTGGGGGAGGAAAGCGGCCTCAAAAACTAGAGATGAAAGAAGTGGTGCTGAAGGAGGTAACTTCCTAAACCGTTGCCAGAAGCCAAGATGGGCAAATCCACAGGGAGGGAAATCAGACTAAATCCAGAGCTCATGCTCTGCTTTTAAGAAACCAAACAGGACCGAGGTCAGGAAAATGTCCACATATGTTTCTGCTGAGCCCTGCTTAATACTGCAAGAGGACTCAGGTGAAGACAGAGGGTGCAGCAAAGATCTGAGCCCTTCATGGCAACAAGGGCTGAGTTCCGAGGTCACACGTCTTAAATAAGGCTGCCCAGAGGGCAGCATATGTCCACAACATATGTTCCTTGGTCCCCTCCTCCTGACACCCCAGGTTGCCTTGAAGTGGCCACCTTTCATCCAGAGAAACGGAGCAAGCTACAAGGGCCCAGATCATTAATTCAGGAAACACTGTCCAGGCCTCACACAACACCCCAAATCCTCGGGTCCCAGAAAGGGACTTCCATTGTGCCAAGGTCAATGAGGAGGGTTATGCCACTACTGGTGAAACAATTACTGAATACTGCACCCTATGAGAAGCACTCTCTCATGTGTCCATGTATTTCAATCTCTCAACTATCTGTATGATAGAATTTCATTATACCCAATTTTCAGATGAGGATACTGAGGCAGAGGTAAGCCAAGTCACCAGGAGCTGGTAAGCAGCAAGACCACGTTCAAACCCAGGTGTTTTGACTCCAACTCCAACACTTTTTCACTGCTCGTCAGCTGCCTGCTGCCCAGAATACTGTCCCAGTCTTCTCCACCCTGTGGCCACAGGCCAGAGCAACAGGTCCCGGGGCTTCCCAACACGGCATCCGGGTGCCTGTCCCTCCCAGCTGTGCCTGTACTGTCCCTGCTCCACTCACTTCCAAGCACCCACTGACTCTAAATGGTCAAGACAACCATGACTGCGGTGGGTTCCTCTCCCACATGACTAGTAATTTTAATAGCATTTTTAAGATTAAACGGATTTACTGTATTTATTAAGGAAATAAAGAGAATTAGCAACTGGTAATTACTGTATTTCTTGCCCTTAAAAAAGTTTTAGCTCCCAGACAAAATGTTCATGTAGAATAAAAGACAACTTAAGTGTACAGTTCACTACACCAAAATCAAAGCTTGATTGAAATAATTTTACTTCTCATTTGTTGGGACTACAAGCTTATTACGTTTATACTAAGTATACATAACCGTATCATTAATAATAGCAGCTGGTATTTATCAAGTACTCTGCACCAGTTACTGCCCAGAGTGCTTTACATGTTCTGGCTCAACTCACAGCAACGCAAGGAGGGTAGGTATTACGATGATCCCAGCTCTAAAAGGAAAAACCAAGGCACAGAGAGGTTAAGTAATCAGCCCAAGGTCACAGAGCTGGTAAGGGGAGAACACAGCAATGAATGCTGGGTCTTGCTGTTCTCTACCTGGGAGTTTTAACCATTTAACTTGCAGTTTTAACCATTCAGCAATACTCTCACATTAACTCACAAGCACTCTGTTACATAAAATACAAGTGTCTCAAACCACATCAACTCACTTATCCTATGAACCCAGGTCAGTGATTCCACTCTTTTCCTGTTCATTATCTATTTTGTATGCAGAAACAGAAAGCAAAAAATAAAGTAAAAGAGCAAGGATGCTTACTTTCTGGCCTACAGATTACCAAAGACATTTCTGAGAGGGAATCAAACACAGGAGACTTATCATCAGGGGAGTTCTAAATGCACATGTGCGCCATGTAGTCAAAATCGCCACTGAAGTGTCCCTTAGTATCATCCCAAAGGTACAGCGAACAATATCTGGTGTGTGTGACCCTGTACATGGGTATGCATGCAAGCCCAGAATGGACATAGTAATGCACAGAACATAACAGAGAACATAAACAAAATATAAGTTCGTAGAAGTGCTGATGAGTCCTTTTCTCTACATTGGCAAAGGAATGTGATTATAAAATGCAGTTAAGTCTGTGCCCGCTAACTGCGTTCCTGCAGTTGGAAGTAAGGTGCTATGGAAATGCAGATAGTTCTACCCTCCACCACCACAAGGGGTTAGCGCCTTCTGCCTGCCCGCCCATGGTAACCTGGCAGGCCCCACCTTCCTTGCCTGACACTTCAGGGGGCCCTCTGGAAGCCAAGAACCAGGGTCAGCTCAGCATGAGTCCTTGCCCCTCCTATCGCCTCTGCAGAAGGCCTGGCACAGACCCTGAAACCAATGCCAACTTCTGCTCCATCTCTGTAACCAGCCAATAACATCCACAGATCTTGTCTTTATTCAAGGCCTGTGTCTACACGAAATGTAGCTGTGCCCGCATCACTGCTTGTGACATTACATTTGCCCCAGGGCCGGTCTGCTACTAAGTGAACCGGTCCCTGAACAAGGCAGCCCCTCGAAGCCTGCTTTACGACGAGCACGAGAAATTCGCAGGGGCCCTCTTGCTCAAGCTGCCCTTGCAGAGCAGAAAACTTATCCAGCCCAACGCAGGATGCTGCTGTTCTGGCAGCAGCCAAGCAAGGAGCTTAAACGCTGAGCGACTGATTAGCACAGCACGGCCTCAGTGGGGAGGCCTCCTGGGCACCGTCTGCAGGGTATCGAAAACTGAAAAGGGAGTTACAGAGCTAGGGGAGAGGTCTTGGTCACTTCACAACTAATTCAATTTGTTCAGCTGCTACACACACAAGCGAAAACCTCACCACAGAAACTAAGGTGCGCACACAAAGTGGATTGAAAGGAATTTTCAGAAATAATATTTTCCCCTAAATAGTTACTAGCTAAACATTTTCAACCAAGCCGTAAGAAAAAAAAATCAGGGTAATTTTATTTCTTACTACCTGAGACTATATCATAATTATACAAATGGCAAGGAATTTGTCACTCTGAGTAAACCAAAAGTGTATACAATTTGACTGAGTAAAATACGGTTGCCTTAGTCATCATCATACTAATTTGACAATGACTTCAAAAATGTCTCTCAGCTGTCTGTTCCCAGGTTAGATATGCAAAAACCCATCTTCAAAATGATGCTTCTTTAGGAAAAAAATAATACTAAATCCAGCAGTTTCTCCTCATCCACTAATTGCCAGCCCACTAGATGCTCTCAGGTCTAAAAAAAACAACAGAAAAACAAGAGACTATAAAGCAGTGAGCTGGAACCCTGTTAAATATACTCAGTCATTCACCTCTCTACTTCATCACCACAACCTCGGACGCAGTTTCTGAATAAGCCTACATAGGGAAATGCCCACCACTGATTCACAGAGGCCGCCTGTGTGCCCCAAGTAGAGACGAAACTGGTCTTTTTATGTTTTTATCCCGAGAAAATTCAAATGCACTTGGACGTGAGCATCAATCATAACCGGAAGGGGCAGGAACTTTAGGTCCCTGTACACATCCTTACCTGCTCCAGGCCTCAGCAATCTGATAGCACATACGCACCTCCGTATGTAGCACTGCCCTCAGTGAATGGTTTGAAACATCTCAGTGGTCTCCACAAAACGTCATGAAGTGAATGCGAAATGATGCATTCTCCCAACGGCCTAAGACTTAGGCAGGTGTTTACAGCCTTGCTGGTTGGTCAGCTCAGACTGGAGCAACTTGAAGCAAGGGCCCAAGGAGAGCAAAATTAAATTGTATTCCATGTTCCACACACAGTGACGATCAAACTGAGTGGGTCTCTCCTCTGATGCTGAGAAAATATTTTGTAGACTATCAGGCAGTTTAAGTGGCTAGGAGAGAACATCCCTGGGACTGGTGACAGATCTGAAGCATGACTCCAATTAAAATATTTGGGACAGTAACGGATATCAGAATCCACAGCTGGCCCGGGTTTCACCTGGGACACTTTATCCATATGATCACTAAGTTTGGGCTTCAGGGTCAATGTCAGGGTTCTTGGGTCCTCCACTGGGAGACCATAGGCAACACGTAGGCAAAAAGTAACACATAGGCAAAAAGTCGCTGGTCCCCCAGTTAGCTTAACAATTGGTGGTTTTCTCATATATAGGAGCACCCACCACGGGCAGGTTCTTTAAAGGAACACACACACACAAACGCACGCACGCACACACGCACACACACACGAGCCCTGCTTTTCAAAGTTGCTTCTCAAATCATAGGTGGCTTCCTGTTTCAGTTCTACATTTGGGAAGACTACACCTGTGTCACTCAAGTCACTGGGCAATCTGCCTTTTCAGAGAAAAAAGGGAAAAATTAAATGAAGCCTCCACATGTAAAATAAATGGCACCTGGGAAGACAAAATAAAAGGTATCTATGTGAACTTCTGTAATCAAGTAGGAATAATGTCACTGGCACAGAATTTGCAATCCTATAGGACACATACCTTGCACATGGGCCCTGCATGTGTGATCACCTATAATCATGGGTTTGCAGGCTTCCTAAGCAAGCCTGAGATGAACTAAAATGAAGAAATTTGTCTTCCTGCAAAAAGCCTGAAATCTCTCATCCTCAAATTATCTGTAAGGAAGTTTCACATAGCTGAAGGAATAACAAACTTTTTATTCCACCTGCCAAATAACAGATGAAAACTCCCAAGTGAGCCAGAAGAGCAAAACACATAGCAAGCTGATTCAGTCAACCCTGGCGAGCAAACTATTTATTTTCATGAGGTTCAGATGGCAGCGGAGAGTCGAGGGCAGCCAGGCAAGGCAATGCCCTGAGCACCTTATGCCTCCGCTCCTAGTAATCAAAATGAATTCAATTTCCTAGGTCTGTCCTCTCCTGGGCCTTATCTGCTTCCTGCCAGTCACCTGTTGATTCCTGTTGCCCTCCCCCTTGAACCAGGCTTCTGGCCAGGCCAGGATGGAAGTACCAGGAGCACCCCCCACGCCCACCTGGTAGACTGAATTCCTCTGACCACCACTTGCCTATTTGCAGGATTCCGGTCACCTTCCTATCTCCTGGCACCAACCCACCACTCCACCAGCCCCCTGCTTTTTAGCTGTCTAAAGGACCTTAGGCCACTCATCTGATTGAAGCCCAGCTTCATTTCTTTCTAAAACTCTTAGATCATTGTAAGCCAAATCTAAGCCCATGCTTTATCATTCACAATGTGAGAAGTTCTGTTGGTGTTTGCTACCCATGAATGCTGCTCTCTACTGAACAAAACTGATCTGAGACAAACAAACTGTTCCACTGGGGGCAGCCACTGATACACCAATTATGCTCTTTTAAACACAGACCCACCTGGTTAAGAATTAGATGCTTTGTCTATGCTGCTGTAAAGATCGGCATATGTTTATTAATGGGTATTTGCATCTTAGTAATGCATGTACCTATTTTAATATTTTAACAGTCAAATTCCCTCCAAGGATGGTCTAAAAAACTGACCCACAAAACATGGCTTTCCCTTAACCCCCAACTCTAAACACCACAGGTACTGTCTGCAATTGTGTATGGTAACTATAAAAAAGTACATCTTATAAAACAAAAATATAAACAGAAAACAAAATGTGCTTTTGGCTACAAAGTTCATCTGCAGCATGTAAGTCATAGGAGCACAGAGATAGGTATTTCAATGCCTTTCATCTCACAAGGAGTGAAGGAAATGAATTTGGTTTTCAAAAGCCCTTCAATTCTGTCAACCCAGGAACAGAGCTGAGTTTGAACAATCTTCCATCGGAACCACGTAACTGACTTTACCCCCCACACAGACCAAGCCTGCTTGCAGTTCCTTCTGACAGCAAGCCCTGCGTCCCATGAGATGGGTTATGAATGGCATAGGGCACTCCGCGCCTGGCCCTCATTAACTGTAACTCAGTGGCCAGCAAGGAGGGATGGATTTCTACCAACAGGAGGAGTGCAGTTTTATCTCTGGATGTGGTTATCCAACAGCCAAAATCTTGTCCAATTCAATCTCCATCAAACTTGCTAACACTTAAGTCTGTGGCATTTGATTCCACAGTTTCAGGTCAATAGTTAAGTAGTGATTTAACACTATACACTCTGAAAAATCTTCTCATGCTTAGGCAAGAATGTACCTGGGTCTGAACATGCACTCTCTGGAACTCAAGTTGGGACCACCTGAGAGGGGCACTAGAAAGCTGCAAAGTGGGTATCTGACAGTGCTGAGTCATTACGAGCTGTTTCCTCTGCTCTGTTACGCACCCCTGGGCCGTTTGAGCATTAATATCCCCTTTCAGTAGGCAAATGAAATAGACATATATTGCGAAAAATGACGCAATCCCCTTGTGGGCGAGAGACAACGGTGGAGAATTTAGGTCTCAGAGTGGATAGCGCGAACTACTACACAAACTCGCAGCTGCTCTCCAGGTATGGTAACTTTATTCCAGACGCTGAGACATGGCTATTGGGACACAGGGCGGGAACAGTCTCCAAGTAGCCCTGGTTTGGATCAGGCAACACTCGGGCGCGTTTCACTCTAAGCTGGTAAATGCCCCCCATAACTGGCTAGTGGAGAGAACGCCCAGAGAAAATGATGCATAGTGGATTTGTTCTCCAGACAGATGGAGTGGAGAGCAGAGGACACAGGATGCTAACTGGCTTTTCTCCCCATGTGCAGGTCACCTGAAATCCGCGATGCCTTCCTCTCCAAAGAGGCTCCTGGACTCGCCCTCTGGCTACACTTTCCAGGGGGAGAGGAATGGTTTCATGCCCACCTGCCCGCAGCCTCTCCTCCAATCCCCCCAGCACCACCATCCCCCTGCCGGGCCGCACGAGCAGCTGCCGGCATCCGCGGTCCCACCCGCTCCTGGCTCGCTCGGCAGCCCCGGCCGGCAGCTCCCCCGGCAGCCGCCTCTGCACCACTCGCCAACCTCCACGCCGGGCGGAGGTCACGCCCGCCCGTCCCCTCCTCGTGTCGGCCGGCTCCCCGGGCTCGGGGCTGGGGAAGGGGCCCCGCAGCAGAGTTGCCACGGAGACTCACCAGGTAGGCGCCCACCGTGCCCTGCGCCAGCATCAGGGCGCACTCGGACACCAGGAAGATTTTGATGTTGGAGAAGCAGGACACCTTCTTTTTCTTTTTCTTGTTCCTCTCAGCCTCGTCCCCCTGCAGCTCGCCGCTCCGGCCGCCGCCCGATGAGCCGCCCGGCTTCTTCCCCTGCATCCTTCTCCCACCGCCGCAGCCGCCGCCGCCTTCGCGCTCCCCTCGGGTGTCCCGGACGCTGCTGGGCGGGGGTGCGCGCGGCGAAGCTGCGTGCTGTCCCCACCTTGGGCCCGTGGCGGCCGCCCCCGTCCTGCTGAGGCTGGAGAGGTGGAAGCACAGCTCCTCGCCGCCTCCGCTGCGCTCGCCCCTTCCTCCTCCTCCTCCTCCGCCCTCCCCTCGCCTCCTCCTCCGGCTCAGGCTGTGCCAATCACAGGGGCTCCTCGCGCCGCCCGCCGCCTCCGCCGCCGCCGCCTCGCAGCCTGCAGACACTGGCCGCTGCCATCGCCGGCTTCCCCTGACCCGCTGGCCTCCCGGCTCTCGCCTCTCCTGCCTTTACCCGGGGGCCCGCCCCCGCGCGCCTCTCGCTGCCCACGCGCCCTCCCCCCCCGCGGTGAGGCACAAGGGGGGAACCGGCTTGGGGCGCCAAGGGAGGCCCCGCAACCAAGGCTAGGAGGGTCCTGATGCCCGAAGGACCGGGAGAGGGTGCATCCTTGCAGAGTAAGCGGGGTATGGGGGGCCAAGGGGAGGGCCCCCGCGGGAGGGAGGAAGTGCCCGGCCCCTAGATGGCGCTGTGAGTCACAGGGCGCCCCCGCAGGCACTGGGTAGTACTGCATGAGGAACTGGCGGCGCAGAGATGGCAGAGATGGGGTGCGGAGGCGCCCCCGCGGGGCGGGGGACCTAGAGGTTCCGGCATCTGGACGCTAGACAGGAGGGGAGGGGCTGTTTCTAGGGAGAGAGCATAGGCCGAGTACCCAAAAAGGAGTTGCGGTCTCTCTTCACCTCCGCCAGCGCATTTCTGGGGACAGATGTTGCGCTGTGAGGCTTGGGGAAGTGCCAGAGGTCAGAGCTGCTTGAGGCTTCCGCAGCCCGATGGCCTCTGTTCTCCCTGACCACTGGGTGTGCCTAAACCGCCCCAGGCCGAAAGGGGAGAAAGGAAGGAAAGCATAGCAAGAGGAAAGTTCCATTAATCCTCAAAGCCTCCCGAACTATCAAGCCTCCTGGACTATCTGTCGCCCCCCAGTCACAGTGTCTAGGCTGATGCACAGTGGCAACGACCCCAGCAGAGGGCTTGTGTCAAGCCCTCCATCTGCCTGGAGCCCTTCCTCGGGATGATGCAGCCGGGCTGCAACTAACTGGAAGCGCTTAGCCACAGGCCTGCGCTGGTCTCCACCTCTCGCCGAGTTTCGTGGCTGGGGCCACTTTCCTTGGCCTTGGCCTGAATGTCCCAGCTTGTGGCAGCTGCCCTTTATAAATTATTACCTGGAGTTTGGACCACTTGGCACTACCATTAGAATCTGCTAGGCCTCAGACAGCTTTTGGAAGCTCAGAGGAAACCGGAAAACACTGGACAAGTACCAGGAAGCACTTGGCACCTTCCACATGGGCCACTGGAGGGTAGAGGGTGGGAGTGGGGGGGACAGCTAATCATTTGAAAAGCCTTTCCTTAATAATCCTGTCAAAGAAAATGATCCACTCTCTTAGGCTCTTGTGTACCACTAAGGGCTTAAATTTGAAACTCAATAGCAGTTAACACTCCCATAATTTTCACTACCCCCCAAAGCACTTGAAGGAGAATGGGTGGAGTATGATGGGGGGTGTTGTCTTGCTGGACCAGGTAAGTATAAACTGCTTCACCCTTCTGTGGTTCTAGACATGATCTCACCTAGGCCTGGTGTCCATTTCAGATGCTCCCCTCCCCTTGTCTGGGCTCTCTCCTATCTGCACTGGCTCCTACCACAGAGATCCTGTTCCACTTTGCCCAATTCCTGTCACCATGGTTATACTAGTCACCAGCAGTCTATCACCTCACTGCAGCCCCTCCCTTGCTCCCCTGCCCTTCCCTCACTCACTCACGGCCAACTTTTCTACAGAACCCTCTCCTTCACCCCGGAGCCCTCTCCGTCGCTCTGGCATCTTGGAGCACTTCCTGTGTCTTGAGAAGACCCTTGTTGAGCTCGCCCCCTTCCCTGCCTCCACACTGTGAGCTGCAAAGCTGGGTGGAGACGGTTTACTTGTCTCTGAACAATGATCCTGCTGCTACTGAAATGGCACTCAGACCTCATTATAGTCTTCCAGTCTTAGTCACATTCTTACTTTGCAGTAACAAGAGCTAGTGTTTACTGTCTGCTCACTCTGGCCGGACACCGTCTGTTCCCAGCGCTTCACCTGCACTCACAATTTAATCCTCATCACCATCCTCTAAACTAGCTACTATTATTAGCCCTGTTTTACAGAGAAGAAAACAGAGGTCCAGAAAGGTAACTAACCCTACCAATGTCACATACCCAAAAAACAGCAGAGCCAGCCTTTGAAACCCAGGTGTTTGGTACTACAGCCATGGCTGTCAATGACTCCCGACAAAGGACCTCGTTTATTACCCAGCGGTCTGTCTCCAGGGGAGGGCAGGACTCATACTGTTCCTGTGTTATAAATGGAGACTCAGAGAGGAGTAGTGACTAGCCCAGTGTCACACAGCTCAGAAGGGACAGGACTTGAAACTAAGTCCAGCTCTCTGCTCTGTACCTTACTGCCTCATATACAGTCCAAAAGGGGCACAGGCTTTTTTTCAGTTTTGACCATTTATTTTAGATAAAAACTTAACTTTCTTTAGAGAAATCAAACACTCTGCTGCCAGGGAGAGGACTCCACATTAAGGTTGTAGCTTCCTCCTGTAGTTAACAGTATGCAGCTATGAAAACAATCCTGTGCCTGAGGCCTGGAGAATAATCGAAGTCAGCCTGAAGGGAATCAGCTGTCAGCCTCATGGCCATCAGAAAGAATGTAACTTGTACAATTCCTTTCCCTCTTGCTCGTCCTTCATTTACCTCTAGAGCAAGGGTCCAGGGTGCTTCTGCTGGCTGCTCTCGCATGGGGGGCTGATTTTATTAGCCCCATTCTACTCACAAAAAAGAGCAACAGTGGCTTTTTGGAATGCTCAGCTAGCAAGTGGCAGGAACTGAAACCTGGTTTTTCTTCTCCAAATCGGTGGGATCGCTGAGGAGGAGGAGGAATTGTGAAGGACTCCCATGGTCTGCCATACCCCCTCTGAAATGGATGACTGATTGTCCTGTCAAATGGAGCTTAAACCCCGTCCTGTTAAACAGAGCTTCAACTGGGCAACCTTAGTGTTGCCTTAGAGAAACACTGCAGCCACCCCTTGCTTCCAGGCTGGAGGCTCTCTTCCATCCATCCCTCTAGTGGCAGATGATGAATTTAGGAATGGCTGGTACTATGAATGACTGTGGGGCCCTCGTGATTAGTTTGACCTCAACGACTTTTCTGGGCCAGGTGACTGTTCTAAGTTAGCTGTGAATACTGCTAGTTAAGGCTGTGGTTCCATGTCTCCTTACTTTGCTGGATACTAGAGGTATTCCAAACACTGAGAAGCCATGTAACCTGGAAATCTGATCTAGGGAAGCATGAAGAAGATTGGGTGACATGGGCAGATAAGCTGGCTTTTGACTCGTAAAATATTAATAAGCCGTGATTAGGATTTGGAGAGCTTCCCCCCCCCCCTCACCCCCCAACACACACACTTTGGAAAGGACCATCAATTCATTTATGTGGGAGAGAGGTGGGTTAACTTCCTGGGCGTGGAAAAAAATGACATCATCATCCCTGTTCCCGGGCTGAGGCAAGATTTCACAGCAAGCAGTCTCAATGGGACACAACACAGTGAGAGGCTGGTGTTCAAGGAGTTCGTGTGAACCACCTTTTGCCAGCTTCGATTTCGTTCACAGGCAAATACAAAGTTGAATAAATGCGAAGAATGGCTTCTGATTGTCACTGGGGTGGAAAATAGATGCTTACATTCTACCCTATGGGTGGACTTTTTTTTCTTTTTCTGAAAATACACCAATCATATATTGTATCCAACCAAGGATAGCATTGAGGCTAAGCCAACCTCTTTGGCTTGAAACTAATGTTTGTGCTGCACTGAAGCTCATTTTGTCTTCCTCAGAGTTTTTCTCACCAACTGCCCTTACCCCCCGCCACTGCCTCTGCTGTCCAATTAGCCTTGTCCAAATGCTTTTCTATCATATAGCCTGTGTTTGCTACTTTCAATATTCATAGTCCCGTATCTTAAATTATCTCTTAATGTGAATATATCCTAAAGATCAGCAAAGAAGTGAAAATGATAAAACATCAGTGTAGATGCAATTTTTTAAAATGTTGAATTCAAAACCCGTCTGGAGAAAGAGAAGAAAGAAAAAGGAAAGAACATTAATGGAAATTACAAGTAGAAAAAATATGAAGTAAAAACAGAAGTTTAACAAGAAAATATTTTTAAAACAATGTTAATAATTTTTTAAAAAGTGAGTTAAATGGGTATTTTCATGACAAATTTTACCTGACCCTAAGGTAATTACTTCTAAAGATGTTCCACTGTCTGAAAATTTCACCACTCGCAACTTTCAAACTTTTACAAAGACAGATAATTCCATATTACATTTTTCCAGGTATAGAAACAAAAGCTGAAAATACAGATTCATTTTATGAAGTCAGCATATCACTGACGTAAAAGGTGACAGACACACAGCAAAAGAACGATAAATGCTACTGTGATTTTATAGTGCCATGTTAAACTTTTCAATGACATGATGAAAACCAAAAGATAAGCCATATTATCTTTCTTGTATTACTTAGTGATTCTAAACTTCATACAGTTGAATTACAGGTAAAAATACAATTAAGAACATATTGGAATAGGAAAAGCAGGGCAATTAAAGAGGCATGTCCTACTAGGTATTAAAATATAGCACAGGCAACAGTGAACCAGCTCAAGATATGGCAGGCAGACTGACAGAACAGAACAATCAGCCCTAAAATAGACCCCAGTATATATCCCAGCTTAATAAAATAACACAACAAAAAACAAAGAGAGGTCTTTCATCAGATGGTCGAGAAAATTAACTCAAATCATAGCCTCACTGTGCAGCAGCCAAAAAACTAAAACAACAATTTTTAAAAAGATGGATTAAAAAATCACACATAGACAAAAATATAAGTGAGTACTTATCAGATCTCTGGAGAGGTAATTACAAAGGAAAAGCTAGATAGATTTTAGTATTCCACAATTAGAACTCCTCCATATCAAGAAACACAGTTCGCAATAAAAATCACAAATGGGTAAAAGTAGTTTAGCAACCAGCCAGAAGGGTAATATAATCCAAACATAAAGCACTGTTACAAATCAGTTAGTAAAACTCCAATACTGCAAAGGAAATGTGGGCAGAGGACCCACACAGAAAAATACTTTAAAGGCAAAAATCCAAGCCCTGGCTGATGTGGCTCAGTGGACTGAATGCCAGCCTGCAAATCAAAGGGTCACCTGTTCTATTTCTAGTAAAGACGCATGCCTGGGTTGCAGGCCAGGTCCCCAGTAGGGGGCACACAAGAGGCAACCATACAATGATGTTTGTCTCCCTCTCTTTCTCCCTTCCTTCCCCTCTCTTAAAAAAAAAAAAAAGAGTAAATAAAATCTTTTAAAAAAAGACAAAATCCAAAAAAATGCAAAAAACATTCACACTCATAACTAATCACATACTAACTGAAACAACTAGAAGATATTTTATTCACCCACTAAACTGGCAAAACATTTTTTAAAGGAAGAAGGTATAGCGGGGATAAATGGTGATGGAAGGAGACCGGACTTGGGGTGCTGAACACACCATACACTATACAGATCATGTGTTATAGAACTGTACTCCTGAAACCTATATGATTTTATTAACCAATGTCACCCCAATAAATTCAATAAAAATGAAAGGAAGGAAGGAGAAAGGGAGGAAGGGAGGAAGGGAGGAAGGGAGGAAGGAAGGAAGGAAGGAAGGAAGGAAGGAAGGAAGGAAGGAAAAGATAGATAGATAGACAGACAGACAGACAGACAGATAGAGGAAGTTAGTTTTCTGTGCTGATGAAAGTTTGATGGATGGGCTACCTAATAAACTGCTGGCAGAGATATAAATTTTTACAAACTCTCTGGAAAGTGATTTGGTAATAACCTATTTCAGTACTCAAATCGTTCACTTTCTTTGACTCAGAAATTTCCCTCCAATGACTCGGTCATAGGAAAATAATCAGAGATGTGGACAAAAATATAAGCACAATGTTACACGCATACACACACACACACATACATGTCATATTTAGCACAAAGTTTCTGCAGTCAGAGGCAGACTACCTGGATCTGAATCCGTGGATATGACCACGGATAATTTACCTCCCATTTCTAAGCTGCGATGTACCCATCTTTACAATGAGAATAACAACAGTATCTGTCCTAGCTATTAGGAATATTGGATGATTTATTGAATATCAAGATCCTATCACAGAGCCTGCTCATAAATGGCAAATTTTATATTCATATACATTTCTGAGTTATCATTCAAGAAATAAACATGCATTATGACTACAATTTAAATTCTTTTCATTAATACTAACAATGCATACACACTGCATTATTTCAGGATCCAAACTGCCTCATTTAACGAGGAAACCTGCAGCAAACTGACATTTCTCACGCACTCTGCCCCAGTTCAAAGGCATAAAATGAAACCCTGACTGCAGTCAATACCAAATTCCATGCTTATTCTGAGTCCCTTTGTATTCTCTTCTTTCTAGTGCTTATCGCGTGAAGCAAGTGTTCTCCCATGTCCTTGTCCAGAGCCCTCTTCCTAGATGTAGAGGGGGAGGCTATCTCTGGCCCCAACCAACGTGTGGATGGAAGCTAAACTAGTTGCAGCCACAGCAAACACTTGTGGAGTTCCAGCTCCCCTAAACAAAAGGATTAGTAAGTCTGGAGTTACCAGTCAAGGAAGCTCCTTAGAAAAAAGGTAAGAAAGCCAGGACTTCGAGGAGGAACGGTACTAACCAGGCTGAGAGGGAGGAAGCAGTGCTCCTGTCCTCTCCATGGTCTTACTGAGGAGGGGATCCAGAGACCACATCTCACATTCCAATGTGCTGGAAGTCAATGGCTGCAAACGACAGAGACAGAGCTGACAGTAGAGGAAATACAAACAAAACACAGGGAAATAGAGGTCCTCCGAAACTGCATCCCAAACAGAGAAGTGACCTGGAGCTGAGTGGAGCCTATCCCTTGTTGGAATAGCAAACACTCCACATGCCACCACCCAGGGCAGTTGCTCCTCGGGGGCCAGAACCAGTAAGGTGCATTTCCCAGAGGCAAACGAGTCATCTGGGGGGAGACTGGAGATCACCGTGATAAGGGCCACGATGAGATGGAGGAACAAAGACCAAGTGCTCAAAGTCCTGAATGTCGGTGTGACCTGAAGACAAGCACAACAGCAACATCATGGCGAGAACGGTGAAAGAAGCCAGGTTCAAGCAGAGGTCATCTGTTGCAGTAATACACTAGAAAGTCTTAGAGATCAATAAAACTTCATGCTTATAAGAAGTGTCAAAAACAGCAATTTAATTATGTTAATACTATTAGGAAAAATCAATGTGAACTCATGATGTTAAAAAGCAGTATTTTTCCAGCTAGAAGAGTCTCAACAGTAGTAGCACTGCACTGTTCTCACACAGAATCCTATATGGCCACAACTGGACGTGTAGTAATTCGCTGGAAAGAAACTAGCGCACCGGGGGCATGCACGAGCACGCCTGCACACGCGCATGCCTGCACACGTGCACAGGCACACGCGGGCGCGCGCGCGCACACACACACACACACACACACACACACACACACACACAGTGGAATGCGCCTGGAATAACCCACTGCTGCCAGAAAGAGATACTTTCAAAGATGCCAGGGACAGGGCTGAAAGGACATAAGAGCTAGCTCAGTGGCCTCCCACAGGCCACGTTGTAATTTAAGCATCCAAAAGGGCATAATAATTGTGGTTAATTGAAATATGATGAGTTTCTGAGAGGCCATAATTTCATAATTATACCAAGAAAAAAGTTAATATGAAGTATACTAAAGGTAATGAAAACGAACATAGAAGTTTGGCTATTAAGGGATCTGTTTAATTATTGATTATTTTTAATGAGAGGAAGTTAACATACATTGATATTTTATTTCTTCTATTAATGGTTTCATTCTAAAGCATGGACATAAAACTAATGTCTGTCTGCATAACCCGAGAAGGAGAAACACAGGGACCTGTGTGTTCGTCAAGCTGCCCGGGGAAAATACAGAGGGCCCTCTGGTCACGCACAATAACGCAGCAGACAGTTGGCTCAAAACTGTGTTCCAAGATGACAAACTGGCCAAATGTCTTAAACAGCAGCACTCATGGCACAGCTTTGGTTCCACCTCTCCTGAGAAGTGGCGCCCCTAGAAGTTGCCCTGAACTATAACAAGTCATTAGTGTGGCATCCACACATTTTAAATGATGCCAGTAGACAAGGTTGTCCCAATGTCCCATTTATCCCAGCACCTGGACAATGGGCTATGTCATACTGGCCAAGAAAGACTTCAACACGTGATGGGGATATTCCAAGCTACTAAAACTAAAAGGTGCGAGGAAAGCATGACCCTGCCTTTTTTTTTTTAATCAATGCAAAAAGAGAAGATTGTTTTAAAAAGAAAGCTGCAGCCCAGTGTCTAGAGCATGGAAGAAATGACCTGCGTATATGCCACATCCAAGAAGTAAATGGTCAAGCAGATCTGCCAGTCTTGGCTGTCTGAATTGATACTTATTTTCTTCTTGGTCTGGGTGAGGATACCATAATCTTAGTAAGGTTTATAATTAAGGGTTACTGTAATGTTAGGAAGTATAAAGGTGGTATTAAAATAATATAGAAATGGGGAAGAAAACAAGATATTGACATTTCAGGAACAGATTTAGGTATAAGCATAGTAATCTTTGTGTATGTTTTGTTTGGTTGTTTGAAATGCTCAAAAGAATGTCGACTAAGAGAGCGAAAAAAAACCCTCTAAAAACATAACACATCAAGGATTTTTATAACCCTTTTAAGGCTAGTTCCCACTGCAGTGCTGGGAGCAGAGCCGGACGATGGCGGGCTCGGCAGCAGGGGAGCGGGGCCAGGGCAGCCAGGGCTGGGGGCGGCCGGCGAGGCACTTGCCTTGGGAGCGAAATGGAAGGAAATATCAAAAAAACTATGCATTTTGCCGTGTATAATGTGCACTTTTTGCCCAAATTTTTGCGGGAAAAATAAGGATGCACATTATACATGGGTAGTACTAATTCCATATCTATATAACTTTTTAATTCCTTTATTTATGGTTATGCATTAAAAGCGTAACTCTAGAAAGCAATACTGATAGCTGTAGGCAAAATAATACCCTTTATAATACAAAAAACAAGTTATCTAAATAAAAGTAATAAATAACTGAATTAAAAAATTAAAATGAAAGATTTTTTTCCTGAAAGTCTGAGCCAAAAACATGGGTGTGCATTGTATGTGGCCAAATACAGTAAGTAATCAAGATTAGTAATATTTTAAGGCAGTGTTTTCTAAAAATCAAAATTAATGCAAAGAAAGTCTCTGGTGAACAAAACATTGACGTTTTAAATACAGACAGGGTGGAAATTAAGACAATGTGGACACTAAGTATGCGAATGGTTTTTTTTCCAAAGCTGTCTGTGCGCAGGGAAACAGGTTATGGTCGGGGGTGGCAGGGCGGTGTGGGGGGACTCCAAGTCCATGGAGGTGAGCTGGCTTGCTTGTTGGTTTAAAGATGGGGAAAAACTCTATGTATGTATATGCTGAGGAGGTGGCCTAAGCCCTGTCCTTCCTCACCCAGCAGTGTAATTACAGGGAGACAGAGGGATTTGGGCTTCCAGACAGGGATGCAAGGCAAACCCAGCCGTCCGTGTGCACGGCACTGGGCTGGGAGGAGGAAAGGAGCAGCTAAAAGCAACTGGGTGGGGGCTACCATGAGAGCTCCTGGGAAGCCAGAGTGGAGCAATGCTCAGCCAGCACCTGTTTCTTTCCTGAGCCAGACTTGGGAGACAACAGAGAGCACGAGGCAGGTGCTGTAGGCTGGAGAGGTGTCCACACACAGGAAAGCTTTGCCTGACTGTATGGCTAGATTCCATTCAAGACAGAGCCAGTGCTGAGAAAGTTAAACTTCTTCAGAGAATGAGAAAGGATCCCCATTGGTAGGAGACTTTAAGCCGATACTGGGGTTCATCTGGCCAGACTCTGGAGCCTTGGAAGGTGGACAAAGACACAAGTGCAGGACAAGACCTAGTTCCCACTTTCTTGGAAGGTGTTAGATTCCTGGACAAAAGGCCAATTTCTTAGAGTAGGGGAGGGTACATAAGTTTATTAGGGGGAGAATGTATTGAATGTATTTTTTTTTAAATGAGAAACCTAACATCTTTATTGATTAACCCTAAGACTTCAGCCAAAGTGTGATTAATTCTCCCTAGTAAATTAAGCAACAGTTCCAAAATAATCCCAGGAAACACAGGGAGGTATGTGCCTCCCCTGGAGAAGGGAAGGCATGTGTAAAAGCAAGTCCCGGAGAGGAGAAAGAAGGGAAACACCTACCTATCTGCCCTGGCACGCGTGGGGAAGAGAAGGGAAGCAGAAAGGGCAAGTGGGGAGTCAGACCTACGTGCACTGACTACCCTGCTCCCAGAGGAGGGTGATGCAGCACCTTACGGAACACATACCTAGGCAGCTGCCACTCCTGGTTTCATTCACATTTAACCCCTGGGTTTTGTTTTTTTCCTTCTGCAGATTTACTTTAATTCATTTTTGAAATGTTATTGTGTGTTCTTGTAATCCATTGCGAATCTCCATGGAATGAAGAACAATATCCATTCATTATGGAAATATATAAAAATGAAGAAATAACTAGTATCTAAACTCAGTCCAGATAATTGTAGAGCATGAGGAGTTTATTTTGGGAATTTAGAAAGTACCATAGAATTGCAGCTTTTCTATTTTTTTTTTTCCCTGAGAAATCGTGTGTGTGGGTTAGGGGAATGGCAGGCATACAGTTGGTGCTAAGAATGCTGAATATTGCCTGTTACTAAAAAAGACAATTATATATTCCTTTTATGTTAGGAAGAAATGGGATCATATCATACACACACCACCCATACACATGCGTGCACACACACACACACACTCTCCATATGTCAGTTTTCAGAGAATTAGAACAGGATCAAAATCACTTACCACTATGAAATGCTGAATATTCCTTGATAATTCAGAAGCTATTTTAGGCTCCTTATGCCTCTGGGTTATTACTGTGAATGTAAATCATTATCAAGCAATTCTTCGACATCTAGGTTGCTCACATTTTTCTGATTATTTTATCGTGAATGAAAGGGAGCCTTCTATAGTACTCTAATTACGATGCAGAACTAGTAATGAATGGGCAGACCACCTTAAGGTTTGATTGGGTCAACTTATAGGAAAACAGTAACATTTCTCCTAACATGGATATGTATGTGAAACTCTGCTAGTTATACCTTTTGGGTGATTGATTTGTGCACACAATACTTAAGGAACGCTACTCTGATTTCTACATTTCGGATGGATATTAGTGAGATGACACAGAACACAAGGCAGAATAATTAAAAAGCTTTGCGACATTCTAATTAAAGACTTAACTCTCCAGTTTGGGAGACTAGAGAGAGAATGGAAATAAGGACAAAGATAGCTGAGAAACTGTAGAGGTGAACCAACACAATCTCATCTATCTAACATAAAATTTTGCTTTTTTTTCCTGTGATGTGCCAGGCACTGTGCTAGGCCTTGGATCATCAAGAGAAAATATGTTCTTTTTATAAAGTAATTCAAAACTAGAGATGGAGGCAGGCATACAGCAAACAGGGTCTAGAGCTGCAGATTAACATTGAGCCCAGGAATTTTCTGGAAGTAAAAGATCCCCATTCTGAGCTAACCCGTCATAAGCAGAGAAATGAAGGGTTGGGAGAGCATAACTAACTTGAATAAAAGTTGATTCATGTCACTGGAACAGGAGGTTCCTGGGGAGCCTAACAGGGGACAAGGTTGCAAGGAAAGGAGCAAGACTCAAAGGTCCTTTCTGTGCATCACTGGAGAAACTGTGCTTTGTCCCATAGGCCATGGGACAATGCTGAAGGGTTCTAAACAGGAAAATAATACCAATTTTAGATAAGTAAATCTGCTGAAAATGAAGATGACGAGTTAAAGGGAAGAGACACAAGTGAACCTGGAGAGAAAGCAAAGAATGAGAGACAATCAGCAGAACAGTCAACTGTGCTGGCAACGATGAAGAAATCAAGTCGGCTAAGCGGAGGGGGAAAAGCCCGCTGTTTGGGCAATTAAGAGGTATCGGGGTCCTTCGAGAAAGTGGTTCCATGAAGAGCAGGGATATAATAGAGAGGGGAGGTGTGTATGAGGAGCTGAAGGGGTACAGAACTGCTGTGAGGAGTACATGCGGCTCCACAGAAAGAGACGCGATCCCAAGTTTTATTTTATCTTTCGCATTCTCTCTTGTGGAAATGAAAAATACTGCCTTACACTTTTTCTAGGGTAGTGAAACATGTATCTGATAGTTGCCATGAGTGACCATCCACCTAACTGGATGAATGAAACATTGGGTCATTTTGTTTTACCTTGGAACATCTTAACCCTTCAACTGTAAAATTTTAGGATGATTTCTCATGAGAACAGTACCATTTGGCTAAAATGGACTCGTTCCTTCAAACTGCTGGGTAATGGTAATGATGGCACTCAATCAGTTTGATCAATGTTGCTTTCATTTCTTCTCTTGTCAGTAAAATTCTACCAAAGTGAGTGGTAGGTGTGCACCCTCCCCTCAAAACATACACAATAACTTCAGCTGGGCTTTCGTGTTAAAAGCATCTGAACGGCTTATTTACTCTACATCTGAATATACGCAAAGAGAGAATAAGGGCACATTGGCATTAAGTACCAGAATCTTAAAAGTCTGTATGTAAATACAGTCAATACATCAGTTTTTTTATTGACAAAGAAAGAAAACCTACAATTACTGAGTCTGTGCCACGTTTTGGTTACTGGTTACTGACCTTCACTATTTGCAGGACAAACCCACGAGGTCATTATTTTCACTTTCATGCAGAAACGAAGGACAGGGGCCAGCCCAGGTGATTCGCGCAGCACTCCCGGGCTCTGGGCCGTCACCGGTTCAGACGAAGTTCTGCCTGACCCCAAGCACTGTGCTTGCTCACTCTCCAAGCTACTGCTTGAGGAAGTGAGATCTGGGAACTCTTAATTATGATACAAGGTAAAATTTCCAGTGAAAATGAATAGAAAAAGGAGAAATGAAAAAAAAAGAAGAAGAAATGTGGGCAGTCATACTTCTGAGGGTCTCTGATGGAGGCCTCTGAACTGGTTTCGAACTTGCCCGGTGGTAGGGGACACCTGAGGGTCTTTCAGAAGCCACAGACATGCGTGAAGAAGCTAAAGGGTTTGGGAAGAAAAAAAAAAAAGAGTGGCCTCTTCAGACAGGTGTGTTGGGTGATGTTGTAGATTATGGAAGTTTTTGTAAGACAGCAATAGTAGGTTTTCCCCAATGATTTGATTTGCAAAGAACATGTGAAGTCAGCATTAGTGGTTTATTATTACTGATTCGGGGTCAGTCGTGCCACTGCAAGCTGGGCATTTGGGCCTCCGGGAGTGTGTCGGCTTCCTCTGAGCTCCCACCCTGCCTGGCTAGAAAAATAAGGCGCTCGTTGGGGAAATGACAAAATGCATTATCTTGAGACTTTCTCATGGGACATACGAGCTTCTAGAACCCTATTCAAAACTTAATTTTCACACTAAATAATAGCCATTCTAAATAAAGGCAGCACTAGACAGAGTTATAAGGGCAAAGACTGGTTAGAGTATTTCCAAGTTTAAATATCTCAACCCAGAGACATAACATTTCATGAAATGAGCCAAAAAGTCCCAAAGCAATGCAAACAGAAACTCTCAGGTCTTAATAAATTATACTAGCACTCCAGATTTTTATGTTTTGAAAGAAAAATTAAGTTACCATAAAGACAGGAACATATCTGGTGAGTGTTCACTGCATGCTGACTGGTGACTGGGTTTGGTAGGTTAATCTCTTTTAACCTTATTTTCAACAGCTCTTTTTTCCATCCAGGCACAGTGAGGGGCCAGGAATGCAATTCAGGGACTTGAAGCCTTAGAACTTAATCCCCAGAGACTGCTGTGTTTGGAGAATCCATGTAGAGTCTGGAGGGACCTTTCACACACCAGAGCGCCATTGCCCACTCTGAGTGCTGGGTAATGAGGTGTGTAAAACCATCCAGAGAGAAAGCCCCAGGAATCATTTCCAGCCCGTTCACATTCTTGGTTTTGTCTGTCATTTTTTGAACCTGTCCCACCCTTTCGGCTTGCCAACTGAGTGTGGTGTCTTTGGCTTGGTCCTCAGCTCTGATGATGACAGCAATCATAAAATAACCACTCATGTTTCTTACACACCTACCATATGCCAGACACAATACAGATCATGTGAAATCACTCAAATAACCCTTCATTATACTCAGTTTCAAACAAGGAGGTTGAAGGTCACAGGTATGAAATGACTTTCTCAAGGGCACACAATTTATAAGGGGGTGAGTTTAAACTTGTGCCCAGGACTGTCTGACACCACACTTTGCCCTTTATACCACATCACATTGTTTCTCTAGGGGCTTTATCTTAGGCACCTCCTCTGTCTCTTCCATTCTTGGTTCCTCGAGAGAATATGCCCCTTTCACTTCTGCTCTCAGAGGCCAAACCCTGGATGCTGCCTTGCTCGGGCCATCCTAGTCCCTAGGAAAACAAGATTATCGTTTCTTCACTACTGCCAGGCATCAATACGATCATCTCACTATTGAGTTTAGGTTCTTCCATACCTGCTGATTATGGGCAAATCAGAGAATGAAGTGGGATGCAGGAAAGGAGGAGGTAATTAGGAAAGGTAGTTAGTTAGCAGGGCTGCGGGCATGGGGAGGATCGAGAAGCAGGGGAGGACAGACGAAACCTATGCAGGGACAAACGGGTTTAACAGCCCATCAAAGGCTATTTTGTGTCCCAATAACCCATTAAACTGTGAGACCCATTTATAGTGGGCCCTCATCCAAGGTGCATTTAGTTCATCCTCCTCCTCCTCCTCCCTCCCGCCCCACAGAGCCCTTGGGCATACTTAGCACCGAGAACTTACTGTCTTACTTCATCATTGACTTGTCCCAGAGGGCCTGAAGGCTGGCAAAAAAGGGCAGCTCACTTGAAGAGGAACAAAGACTGAAAAGTTTGTGGTTCTTTTAATGCCTCTATTGAATGGACTGACCAGGGCACTGGGGACCTTCCATGATGGCACTTAAAGCAATAAACCACTTGTAAACTCCAAAGATAATGTTAGATTTCAGAGTCGGTATAGCTTAGGGCCATTTTCACCAAGCACAGTCCAAGCATAGTCTCAAAGTAGCTGTTATCTTTTAATGCCTCCGTGTGGACATGAGACACATTTTTCAATCAAGCAGTTACTCCAAAGTTCACACAAGAAAATATTAACTACATTCTTAGACAATGTCTACTTTGGACGCGAAGATGAGGCCAAGATCTCTTTGACTTAGCCTGGTTTCCTCGACAGACAATGCAGCAAGGAGCCATGGATTTGGCTCACTGCTGCCGAGAAGTGCCCTAGCAAGCCGAGGCAGACAGCAGTACCAGAACCCTTCCATCCAGCCAGCATTGGGCCTACTCTGATTATCTCATATCCTGAATGCCCTTGACTTGACCACTTAGAAGTCACAACACTCAATTTAGACCTCTGCAGTAAATGTATGGAAAATGTGCTAGAAAATGGGAATCTCCCCTGACCTGGACAAGGCCTGAGGTTATGTAAATTCCCCTCTGCACATGAAGAAGTCCAGGTTGTGCCTGTTCTGAATTAGTATCATGTGGAGGAAGTGATTATGATGACGATGATAGAATGCCAGATTTCCAGTATAATTGCTACTTCCCAATAGGCTTTTAGTGACGTGAGCCTCATACCAATAGCAAAAGCCAGAAAAATTGCTCAGATGTGGTCTTTCCACTGCCTGTTAATTTCCTTTCCATAATAAGAACAAACCAGTGCAAAACGTACAAGCTTTGGTGGATCTCATCACGTAGTCCTAGACTTTTATTTAATAATGACTAAAGTATTCTATAGACCTGTTACCTCTAAAAATAATAGCTTGTCTTTTTTTATTATTTATGAGCTATTTATTTTTATTACATTTATTAGGGTAACACTGGTTAACGACATTATAGAAATTTCAGGTGTACAACTTTATAATACGACATCTGTACACTCTACTGTGCGCTCGCCGCATGAAATCTAGTCTCCGGTCTCATTCCTCACTGACCCTCACCTCTCATTCGCCGCTGATTCTGGATTGCACACATTACATTACATTACGCCCTTTTCCAATTCTGTGAATCTGGACACGTTTTCTCAAGCAGGAAAACCTGCTTCTACATGAGCGATATCGCATACAGATTCTTCATGATCCCTCAAAGCCCACTTAAACATAAGGAGGGCAGTGGTGGTAACAAAAGTAACTCTCAATTTGAACTTCATGGTAAAATCCATAGAGGGAAAAATTCCCAATTAACTTTTCAGCTGTCTCTTCATATACACCTGGTAGGTAAGTAAGAGTTCAATAAATATTTGACTTTTAAAAACTTCAGACGCCACCTTTGAGAAGCTACGAGAAAACCCCTGGCATACACAAATGTGGACCAAGAGTGCTTGGTTTTGAAAGACTGGACAGCTACCGTACCAGGAGATCTATCCCTACCTTAGCAGGCAGGGCTTTTGTGAAAAAGACAAAGGCCTTAGTTCTTTGTCTGAAGAAATCTGAGAAAAGATGATGAGGTTGGAGGTCATTTTTTAAAAAACGCTATACTCTAACCTCCCTGGTTCTGTGTCCACTTGGCTTCCAACATATGTTACAGTTTATTTATACACATAATTTTCCATATGAACAACTGTAAACCCACTTTTGCCCCATCCTGTGCGCGCCTGTACTTCCAACGTAGAAGCCGTCACCGCTTCTACAGCCTGACCTTGCCCCGCAGCAGCTGGAGGAGCAAGCGTGCCCGACACTGAAACTGAGTGATAACCACGTTTCCAGAGGTCACTCTGGGGCCATTCTTCCATATCCGCAGAAAGTATAAAACTAAATCAAATAAATATAAACAGAGTCATTCTGGGTGGCCTTGAGGCTGATTTCTGCACAGCATAACATCCAAAAGATATAAATTGGACTCAAAAGAGCCTCGAAAAGTAATGTATGCTATTTGGAGAAGTTCTCCTGAGGAAGCAGAGATAAGGAGCGTGGTCTTAAAGATACACCATATTATAATATTCTTAAAACTCAAAAAGGTGCTCCACTAAACTCAACCCACTGGTAAAATGAATTCCTCCAAATGTATGCATTTGTGAAATCTATAGATAGATCATTGATTATTCCTCTCCGTAAGAGGAAGAAAAAATGCTAGAGATACTAGGATTAACAAAGGATAATGACTAAAATTCACTGAACTGTAATTTGAGCTATTCATCTACTTTTTTGTGCACTTCGGTTAAAAAAAGATTTATTTGTTAACTTGTTTTTAACGCAGTGAACAGAGTCACAGACAGGACTGAGCTCTGGTGTGGGAAAAGACCACTCACCAGGAAAGGCAGAGACTGTCCGAAACGCAGAGGTAAAAGGAAGGGGTTTAGTGACTATATAGATGAGTGCTAACGATTACGTTATTAAGATGTACAAGCGAGGAATTTTTCTTCATTGCTAATTTAAGCCTAAATAAAATGACAGAGGCAGGGGTCCTGACAACCCTCACAGAAAAAGCAAGGCCGGTGCCAGGACTCAAGGTACAATCAGCCCTCAGAAATGGATTTCCTCACTGAGCCCCTGGGACTAGGTACTGCGCCATGTACTTTATAGATGATGTCATGTACAATTTCTACGACCCTCCTCTGAAGTAGGTGTCACACTTCTGCAAACAAAGGAGGGAACTGAGGCAAAGAGAGGGCAAAGTAGCCCTGACCAGTATGGTTCAGCTGGTTGGGCGCTGTACTGCAAAGCAAAAGGTCACTGGTTCAATTCCCAGTCATAGCACATGCCTCCATTTGTGGGTTTGGTCCCTGGTCAGGGCACATGCGAGAGACAACTGACTGATGTTTCTCTCTTACATCGATGTTGCTCTCCCTCTTTCTAAAAATAAATATAATCTTTTTAAAAAGAGAGAGAGAGAGCGCCCGTGCACGTGCAAGCAACAGTGCAAAGTAACTCACAAAGGTCAAAAGGCTTGTGCCAGGGCTGGGTTTGAATGAAGTCTGCTATCTCTGAGGCCAGAAGCTTCGTACCACACCCTTCAACTGGATTCCAGCCACTTCCTGTGGTTCTCTCATTCATCTCGTTTCTTTTACATTGAAATATATTTGACATTTGCCATCGTATAAATTTAAGTTGTACAACATGTTGATTTGATACATTGATATGTTGTAATATACTTGCCATTTTATCATGAGTTCGCACCCCCATCATATCACATAAGGATCATTTTTTTTTTCTGTGATAGGAATAATTAAGATCTAGACTCTAGGCAAATTTGATGATTGTAATGCAATATTACCTGTATTTACTATGCTGTGTATTAGATCTCCAGGACTTATTTGTTTACCAGTTGCCAGTTGGCACCCTTAAACACCATCCTGGCCTGTTCAATCATTCATCACAGATGCCTTGCCCTCCAGAAGGTCACAGCCTGGTGTGGGACACGAGCACGGTCAGGAAGCTGAGCCCATAGGCGGCTGTGGGAGTGCAGTTTGCTGGCCCTACTCAGAGCACTGTCCCATGAAGGTCTCGTAGTTGCCAGCAGGAAGGGAGAAAATCAGGAAGGGTCAAGGATGCTTTCATCCCAAGACCCCAGGAGAAATCCTTTCCCTTACAAGAAGAGAACCTGAACTCCTAAGGATGAGGATGATGAAGAGGCTCTGACAAGTAGTCCACACTGGGCTCACAGCACGCAGATGAATACAGAAGCCCGCATGCTCTTCTCCCACCTTGCTAAGACTCCAGCTGAGACACTTCAGGTGCCAGTCCCTCTGCAGGTATTCATGCTTGCCAGCAAAAAAAAAACAAGCAAAAAAAAAACACCAGGGAGGTAAGGCTTCATTACGGTTATATTTTGCTTAACAAAACCTCAACTTTTAAAGCTCAGAACACTGGGGACTTAACTGTATTGTGAAAAAATTCCACTTATTAGTCTTTAAAATCACACAGGCGATGATTTGGGTTATGGAAATTCAGTCAGAATCTAACTTCACACCAAAACATGGAATAGAAAAGATAGGCCCAGTTTTTCCCACTGAGGCAGAAGCTCATGGTGAGAAAGCACAACGTGAACACAAAAATATTGGGAATACTGCAACCGAGGTGCAAAGACGAAAATACACATCTGATTGCTCTACTGTGCATGGAGTTGACAAGATTTCTAAATCTGTCTCGGCATCCTTTCCTTGCCAAGAACAGTGACATTTTCACCCCTTGCCATCTCACACTGCAAAATCTGGGGCAGCCAGCAACAGTACCCATGTTTGGGGCAGTGGAGAAGCAAGCTCCGGCCAAGGGCACAACTGGGTTATCAACTCCAAACTGTCTCAGATAGCTGTTTAAAATTTAAATCCACACTTAACCCTTGGTCCAAAGCGAGGGCACAGAGAAACAATCGGAGCAGTTTCTGCTGCTGCTTCGTCAGGAGGATCAGATGAACAAGTCACCCTGAGCACCACATCGGCCACACAATCTCAGCAGAAATGTTCTCCGGGCTCTGTTCCACAGATACTAACACCCACCACTTAGTTTTGGGCCTGGAAGTAGCACGCCCTTATCAGAAACTACAAATGGCTCCCAAGAAGTTCCCCTCCAATAAACACCCTTAGCCCCAATTTGAAGAATTGCCAGTGTCTGACCTGCAAACCTGCTTATCCACCTTGATGAAGTATTCCACCCACGTCCTGCTTTTATGCATTCAATCCTCTGGTCTAGAAAACACTGCCAATTTCCCCTTTGAAATTAAGCTTTTCTCCCACTGTGATGCTCCTAGGATTCGATCCTCCTAGGGACAATGACATCATCTATCCATGCTTATAGCTGTATGTCTAGCATCTAGCCCACTGCCTGAACCATGTCTCCTGTGACCATATCACCAAATGTTAAGGCAACCTCTAAAGCCACAGTAATTAAACCATTACGGGACAGGTGCACACACACACAAAACTGATTCCTGGGACATAAGAGGTAGCCCAAGAACAAATGGAAGGATTGTAAAAATGTAGTCTTGTAATTTATTTATTCTACAAATATCTGTTGGGCAAGTGTATGCACCAGGTATAACAGCGGGAAAAGTTGATGAGTCAGCCAGGTACAGTGCCTGCCCTAATGGGGCTACCAGTGGGTGGTGGAAAAGCCAGACTTAAAACAAATAGTTTCATTTGCAGTAAGTTTGCAAAAAAGGAAGGATTTTGTGCTCTCATGTGGAAACACATGAAAGCATACACTGGAAAGGCCAAATCTGTCATGTTTTTTCCCAGCAGGAAAATGCCGCTCTAAGCCAGGAGCTGACAAACCACGGCCAATGGGCCCAGTGTAGCTCTTCTCTTATCTTCATAGGACCTATGAGTCAGGAGTGGTCTTGACATTTTTAAATGGTTACACTTTAAATGGTTCTCTAAGTGCCTACAACACGTCTTTGTGCCTGCAAAACCTAAACTATTTGCTGTCCAGTCCCTTAGGAAAGAGTTTGCCGACCCCTGTGCGAGCTCAGAAGGGCCTCTGTGCCCATAAGGCACGAAGTAAGGTGCAAGAGTGGGGAGCGTTTAAGGTCACAGATTTTCCACGCACAGTTGCAGGAGCCACAGCATGACTGTGCCAGGGGCCAGGCTGGCATCTGCTCAATTTGAAACACAGGCAAGATGATTTTCTGGAATATCCAAACTAAAAAAACAAGCAAACAAAAAAAACAAACCCAAATTGATTGCACATTAGAAAAAATTAGGTACAAGTGGATCCTTTACCAGAGTGATCATCATAGTTTGCTTTCCCAAAGTCTCCCAAGGTTGAAAACCCTACTGAAAATGGGGTTGCACGTTCCAGTGTCCCCTTGTTTTCCATCACCCATCCAACCAACCATCCAACTAATCGAATATGTGCCAGGACCTACACAAGGCAGGCTAGACACTGGACACAGAGTCCAGTGGACACAGAAATGAACACTATGTCCTCCACATTCACAAAAAACCTGCTAGTCCTGCAGAGAAGACAGGCGGGTGCATGGATGATTACACACTGAAACTCAATTAGTGATATGATCTAGTTAACACCGAACTGCGTCAGCAGAGCTGGGTGTGGGTGTTCTCCCTGAGGTGTGGCAGATGTTCCTTACCCCCAGGGGAGGCACAGAGCTGTGTGTGGCTTCCTCCTCTTGTTTGAAGGCCTGAGGAAATCTAAAGGGGCTTGTTAGTTCTGGCAAATAATTGTGTTCTGCTTCTCTCTCACAGCAGCCAGGTGAACAGGAGCTGGACTGGGCCAGCCCAGCCAGCACTGAGGTTAGGAAATAGTAACGAAAGACCATGGGGAAACTCTTATCAGCAGGTGTATTTACAATAAGACACAGTGATGTTAATTCTGTTTAGCAATGATAAATCCGTAGTGAGGAGGGGTTGTAAATTAATGCTGGAATCAAATACTCATAATGTGTGCAATTAATTTGAGGTGTAGGGCATGTGTGTACACGTAAGTACCCTCAGGTACACAGTATCTGGATATATATGTGTATAAACATATTTTGTTAAGATGTGTCTAGGTTCAAGCCAGCCCTTTAGAAAACCACCTATAATCCTGTATACTTGAACTAGTATTTTTAAAAGCATGAGTTCAGTTTTTATTAAAAATCATTTTCATTTAAACTTTGAAATTCAAAGAGGGAATATTATATATAGCTATCATTCACTAAATGCTTGCTATAATCCAGGCTCATTTCATATTCACCACTTTCTGAAATAGGTACTGTTGATTTCATTATAAAGATAAGCAGAGACTTAAGAGAGATTACATTTAATACTTTGCCCACACAGTTAGTAATTACTAAAGGTGCTATTTGAGCTCAGCTGCCTAATTTGGGGGTCAATTCTCTTCCTATCATACTCTGCTATTGAGGAGAAATAACTTCAGCCAAAGGATGTGACTCCCTAGGCCCGGAGGGATCTGGAACCTGGAGCGGGTCGGCCTTGGAAGCCTTGCAAAACAAAGCTGCCCTACAGGAGGGCTGATGTCCCTGAAGCATCCTTACGTGCAGCCACAGAACAGTGTCCACCAAGAGTCGGCCCCTTGCCCACCCCCGAGGTGGTCACAGAGTCAGATGAAACCATCACAGAGCCAGCCAGGCCAGCAAACCGCAGAGTGTCACTGCCCACAGCCCTCTGGGAAAACGACTTCTCCACTCTCAAGGTCCTCACACAACTTGAAGAGAGGAGGGATTTTAAGTCAAGTCAAGCTCTGAAAAAAATGCCCACCCAGGAACACAAAGATACATGAGAAAGACGAAACCATGTCCTCTGCAAAACTGACACTCAGAAAATAGACGCATAGGGTAGAACTACCTGAGTTCCAAATGAGTATTCCATTTACTACCGATTTTCTAGGATAACAGCAAATGTGGCCGGACTGACAGGAGGGCTTTCCACCTGCTTTTTCAGGGGTACTGCTGTTTGGTGATGTAAGGCGCCCCATGGTAAAGAGAGGCCTGCTAACTCTCCCCATGTGGCCCTGCATGCTCCACGGAGGGGGATTCAATCCTCAAGTCCACCCAGAGGGACCTGGTCTTGGAGCACTTCGGGGTGGACAGGACATTTGTCAGTGATCACAAGGAGAGTGTGTTTCATTAGAAAAACACAGAGAGTGGGATATTGGTATTTTAAGGTCAGATGCTGATGTGAAAGATGATGAGAAGCTTTGTCTCCCTGGCTGCAATGGACCAGCCAGAGAGGGACAGAAGGGATATATGTCATGTCAAGGAGGGTCACCACACCTGACGTTCAGTCCTGCAGCCTATACTTCCTGACCCTACACCTCCCCTTGTGGTCCTCAAAGCACAGTTCACGTGGTCCTGGAAATGTCAGCAATCATCTCAGTTGCCCTGTTCCTTCTCCCGCCACCAAAGTCCCTTCTATTCTCTCATTATGCTCCCCCCCTGGGGTCCTCATCACATCTGATCTGGTATTATGACTTTTCCCATTTGCATCCTATCTTCTCTACTAGATCATCAGCTCCATGAGGGACAGTCTGGGCCTGTCTCACCAACTGGTCTCCTGTGATGCCTAGCACAGGACATACCACTGGTATTTTCATGCCTAGAGCAAAACACAATCCACTGCCCAGGAAGGTGGTACCAATTCTCGGAGGAATAACAGAATTGTAGGGTCCAGAAAACATTTGGTGACTGAGTAGTATGCTTACTCACTGAATGTGGGGGGAATTAGTAATCCTGTTGGATTCTGTAAAATGTGATAATATTTAGGCTTTGCCCAAGACCTGCACAGGGTTGACGACGACCTTCACATCCCCATAGGCTTGCAGGTCTCCCACCCAGGCAAGCTAAGGTACCAGAGGGCCTCCTGAGGGGTCAGCTGTCTCCCAGACCTGGGCATAGAGTCCTGGATACCTGCTGGGCACTTCTGCATCAGGCCGCTTTCCATAGGTCCCTCCCCAACCCTGAGGGTCTGGTCCGGTGACTGAGCACTCCAGACCTGCCCAGGTCTCGGTCCTGCTCTCCAGTTCTCAAGCAAATGAGTCCCTGACCCTGAGCACCGGCCTCCTGGGGCCTCGCTCCTGCTTCCCTGTGCCTCGGCAATGCATCGGGTGCGTCTCCTGGCCACTGGGCCCCGCCCTGTTAGTCACCTTTCCCTTGCTTGGACACAGCCCCTCACCTAGGCATTGGATTTGGACCACAGGACCATGTACCCTTCTCTACAAGAGCAACCGGTTACCTGACTTCATGAGCAGATGACACACTTTCATCTGACCTGGGCCAACATTCGACCCCAGCCCCCCCAGCGTGGAGTGAAGTGAAAGTCAGCACTTTGGAGATCACCTGACTGGGGCTCAGCTTTCCGTTTGGGGATGTGAGTTCAGAAGCGGCATCTGACCTCCTGGAGCCTCAGGATCCTCAAGTACAAGAATATGGATATTTATATGGTAAAAATTAAATAAGCCATTCTGAATTCAGAACCTAGCACAGTGTTGACATGGAAAGTACTCAATTATTCCTTCCAGGACCAGTTACAATGGAGTCAAATCTAAGATTTTCTAAAAAGCTTTCACCTGTCTAAAAAGATATTCTTAACTATTTAATGCTAGCACTAGAGTGAGTTTTGAGTCAGAGTCAAGAAAAGCTGGCTGTTCTGAACTAGAAGTTGTTCTCTTGTCGGTCACTCATTTTCTACTTAATGTAGAGAGTGAGCAGACTGGTAACCTCCATTCCTAGCTTGTGAACTCTGGAGCAGCTCGTGTTCAAGGCTAAGGCGGCCTGGGGCTGAGGCAGGCAGCAGTGGCAGGGACAGTCAGGGTTTCAGGCTGGGAGGCAGGCCCAGGGGGTGAACTGACGCTTCATTTACCTTAACCCACCCTGCCTTGATGCAACGGGTAGAAGGAAAAAGAAAACAAAACAAAACCTTCCCACGGATGCCAACCCTGGCAGCTGGTGAGACGGAGCGAGGGCCCTGTGAAGATCCTTGGCATGCTCCTGAGGCAGAGGGGACAGTGTCAGCGTTAAGCATGAATAATAAAAGGCCTGAATCTTCCATGAGCTCTAGAGAGGGAGAGTCTGGAACCTGGCTCTATTTTTAATACCAATCTTCTCCCAGCCTTGCTCCCCTCTCATATTTAAGGATGACCTCCAGTGCAAAAATATGATCCCACTAAAGTGGGAGAGCGCCAGGGAATTTCTAGCTGATTAGACTTGGGAGTTTTTCCTGTTACCGCTATAGTTAAATAGATATTGGCAAATAGTGTAACCTGCAGGGACCCAAACAGAGTGGGCAAGAGCCTGGTCAGTTATAATTAGAAATATACATCATTCCCCTTTCCCCAAAGAGCAAGAGAGTGGAATTTAAAGGGACAGTGAGACACAGTACATGAGCGGCCTGGACGCAACAACAGTTGAGAGCCACCTCATAAATGACAGCACGTTTTGCAAATGTAGTTAAAGCTCTTTCTAAGGTACTAATGTACCTTAGCTTCCTTGATGTGAGTCTCAGAGCCAAATCTAGAGGCATGTAAACACAAGGCAGTTGCCTGTCAACAACAAATTACATTCATAAATATATAGATAGCCCTTTTATCTGAAATTTGTATTGTGCCTGAATGTACTGATGAGAAAGATAATCCTGTCACTTAGGGAAAATTAGATTAGTATATTTAAAACCTACACATATAAAAAGACCTGTTCGTTTCCCCTGGCTCTGACAAAGGTAGTAGGAATGTAATTTCTTTATCTATAAACAACTTAACCTTTCCAAACCTTGCTCTCTTTATCTGCAAAGTGAACATGACAATAAAGTGTAGGTTATTATTAGGGGAGTTAGTAACGCTCAGTAGTTTTCAGCCAGGAACACTGGCTTTGGGTCCATCTTGGAGGAAGCCCCCTGCGGTGGAGGAGGGCAGGCAGGCAGGACATTTCAGTGTCAGACAGTAAGTCCTCTAGCAGTGCTACACTCCGTCACACAAAGACCACTCTGGGGCTTAGGGGTTAATTCCCAGTTGCCTAGAGCCAGCACCAGAGCTGTGTCCTAAAGGAGGAAGGAGAAACAGTCAGATGGAAGAGCACTGCACATTCCGGAGGTAACTTGAACAAAAGTAAGCCGCACAAAGTACCACAGGGGATGCAAGGACACAGGAGGCTCCTGGGGCTAGCCCGCAGGTCCCCAGGATGCTGGGAAGCTGACAGCAGAGAAGGGCAGGGCTGGGTGGGGAGCAGAGAGAGGGGGCTGCGCAGGGCCAGGTAAGTAGGAAGTGACAAAGTAGGAAGATTGTTGTTACAATCTAAGTCACTTGAAAATGCTCAACAAACACTGTCCAGGCCCACGGGTTTTGACACAGAGCAAAGCTACGTGACTAGGACAAGAAGGATGCCTGGGTTTTCTTGAACTGTTTATGTGCAGCTGTGCTTGTGATGGTCAATACGATCATGAATTTATCCTGTTATTTGTCAGACGTTAGCAAAAGTGGGGCCACCACTGATGGCTCTGCAGAGCCGCAGGGACCAGGCCAATGGCCTCACATTAGAACACAAGAGAGAAGTTCAGTCTGTACCCAGCTGGTCTGGAGAGGAATGCAAAGTGACGGAGCCGGGAGCCTGTCTTGGGTGGCTTTCCCTGCATCTGTGGACAGATGAAACTTCCTTCAGGACTGAAGACATGCTGTGCAAGGGGCTACTGGGCCAGAGTGGAGTCTTGAGTGTGATCACCCACCCCCTCCCCCCTATGGCTCATCAGCTGGACCTCAGCCGAGAAGGGAGAGTCCAGCAGAATTATTATATTAATGATCTTAGAGGTATCAGAAATTCTCAAAGGAAAGGAGCTATAGACACATGCATTATCAGGGACTACTGAATATTTTCTATGTATTATCTGAATGGAAAGTCTTGGAAACATTCAGAGGTTATATGCATACACTCTCCTTAGATAAGAATGCAAATTAGGATTGGCTGACATCCCCGAAAGTGCCTCCTTTTTGGAATGGATACGAAGTTGTTTCCAGACTTGAGAAAAGAGGCAGTGAATATCTCTTTTGAAGAAGCTTTGTGCCAAACATCCATATTGTTTTATATCCCTTCCTGTGCCCATGAAAACAGGCAAGTGGCCAGTGCGCTGTCGGATTAACCGTTAAGCAGCAGACTGTTAAAGAGACTCCCTTTTCCATAGTGGTCTGAGTCCATCGTAGGCAACGCTACTCACACAACACTTGAATCATCACTCAGTGACGTCAGTGGTTACACAATTTAAACTGGATTGAAATGAAATGAAAATTTGGATCCATTCAGAGTTTTATTCTTCTGTGCCTACCTGCAGGCATGCTCACCTAACACAGGTGAGCATCTCTTCTCTAAGATATAAAAAGACACCAGGGGTCTCCTCCTCAGTCAAGATGCCTGCACTTCCTTGTCAAATACTTTTCACTTTGCAAGTCCTTCTAGGTCTGGGAAGAAAAATCCTTCTGGAAATTTTATATACACATACTTTTCTACAAGATAAAGAAAAGTGGACTAGGAGACTAATTTTATTACATGCTTTCTGGTTGAAGGAACTCATATTCCCAGGAGAATGATCAGGACTCTGCAGTGTTCAAGTGCTTCTAAGTAGCCCACCACAGACATCAGGGCCTGGACACAGGGCATTGCATTTACTGCCCCCTCCAGGTGAGAGGCCTCTGGGCAAAGAATGTGATGCCGCCGCTGATGCAAG
Source organism: Mormoops blainvillei (assembly GCA_004026545.1). Lineage (NCBI taxonomy): Eukaryota > Metazoa > Chordata > Mammalia > Chiroptera > Mormoopidae > Mormoops > Mormoops blainvillei. Next base: position 653,805 of record PVJD01000049.1, read on the forward strand.
ACAGGGCGTGTTATAATCTGAACTTTTGTTCTGAGAGCCGATCGAGGCCACTGTGTTCCCGAGCTAGGGATTCAGGGATATCAGTAACTCTCTTACCCAATTAGAAGGGTCACAGACTCAGCAAATGACCTCATCGCACTTAAACCTGATATTCGGCTCAGACTTGGGAGTTTCTCTCCCTATTATGATTTCATGCACAGCTATCACTGTGACCAGTATAAAATGAGAATTTGTGACAGAGGCTTATTTTAAGTGTCCTTGCCAGTCAGTGGATATTCAGGACCATGAGAGGTGTGGGGCTGCTGTTTTCTTGTAAAATGTAGCTAATAAGTATGTAAATCAGACTACCTTTATTTATAACCTGGCAGGATCAGGCATGAGATAACAGCTGAAAAACACTATGTTATCTATAATATTAAGTGATTTAATATCTCAAAACCTCAGACACTGGGAAAATAGCATGAACAAAACATTTTTTTCCGAGTTAACTTCTTGGAGAGCAATATTTAATGCACCTGTCAATTCTTTCTGTGCACAGGCTTGGAACTTGAAATGATATATACATTTTTGCCTTTCCTAAGCCACCGTGTACTTTCAACTGTGTCGTGCTCACTTCTATAAAGAAAAAAGCCAAGGCTGCTCTCTTCTGACAATTACCTTGCTGTCAGAAGCTGACTCTTCAACTGTGGCCCATCCTTCTCACTTTGCTATCAGGATGCCTGGAAATACCAGCAAAACCCCTCATGCTCTTATTTTCTTCTTGGGGTCTTCCAGGACCCCCAAGATGGGAGGAGGCCCTTGAGTCAAAAGTTCCTGCTGCTGATGTCTGTGTCCCCGAGATCTATGTTGCCAGAAGAGTTGGGAAATGACCTTCCTGTTAGAAACCAAGGAGCTCATTTCCTTCAGCGACATGTTTTTCTCTGGGTCATCCAATTATCCCCACCCAGAAGAGTAATCACCAAAACATCGCGCACTCTCAGCACTGGAGGAACTTCAGAGGTCAGCCAGCCAGGTTAACACATAAGATCCCCTGAGGAAAGAACCTTGGAAAGGCGGAGGTGGACCCTCACCTTGGATCCCCCCAGCTCTGTGACCTGACCCAGGGTGAGTTTCTTCAGGAGACAGTCAGTATTTCATGAAGGAGGTGACCAAGCTCATGCCATTAGTGAGTGACAAACAAGGGCTCCAATCAAGACTTCTAATTCTAAATTCCATTCACCAGCTAGCAACAGCTGGATACTGATTAGCATGAAAGAGTGTCTGAGCCGATGGAAATGGAGAGAAGACAGGGTGGAAGGAAACCAAAAGAAAAAAGGAGGAAGGAAAGAGCTGCAGAAAAGAGACAGGAGGGGAAAGTGAGCGTTTAGGGAGGTGCTGCACACTGAGCGAGCCTCTCTGTCCTCCGGTGCACAAGGCAGGTATCCCCCACCCCCGTCACGTCAGCCCAGCTGCTTTGTTGATAAGGTCCTGCAACTGGTGACGAGAACAAGGTGTCTGCCCTCAGCTCCCTCACAGACTGGGCACCACCCCACCAGGCATTTCAACTCACATGATCCCTTTCAGAATGTCACCAGTATACTATGGCTTACTCAGCTCTAGACAGGACCCAGAAGGGCAAGAAGAACAACGTGGTTTTTAACTTGCAAACCCAGGATCTCATTGCTCTAAGTGTGGGCAGTGCTTATACTGGTCCCAGAGGCAGTGTCATCGTCTGCCAGGACAGGCACTCTTTGGGGACCTTTTAGTATCTCTCTGTGTACTACTCATTGGAAAGACACTGTGGGAGGCCTGGCCTGGAAAGGGTGAAACTTTTTCTCAGAAACTACCCGCAAAAAGAGAAATAGGAATTTAACCCATTTTGAGTCTACATAGGCAGCTTTCCGGAAAGGAAAATTCCCATACCATAATCCCAAACCCAAAGTCTGCTTCCAGAAACTTTTATTTCTACTACTTACGGAGACTTCTGGTACCCAAACCACTGTGGGAAAATTTCCTGTCTTCCTTGAGTCAGCAGGAGTGAGAGCAGAGTTTATCTATTTATCTCCTTGTCTGTATCCCCTACTAGAATGTAAACTCCCTAAGGGCAAATAATCCAACTCTTTCATTTCTATATACCCTGTGTATGGAATAAGGCTGATACTCAATGCGAGATACTCAGTAAATATTAGCTGAACCCGTAATTCAATGTAAGGTCTCTTCTAGCTCTAATATTCTATCATTCTTTTGTGTCAATAAGCATTCGCTGATGATTAGGTATCCTTATGATGGTGTATTTTATTTCACTTCATCACACAGTCTGCACAGCTCAGTGGTTCTAGAAGGTTATTATTTTCTGTTAATCTAGGAAATCTCTTTTAATGAGACAGCCAGCTGTGAACTAAAATAGTTACGAACTTTGGAATCAGGCATCTAAGTAACTATGACCCAGTATGGGGCCATAAAACATTTTCAGATGTTCACCATATATGGGCAAACACACACACACACACACACACAAGCATGGCATTTGTTTTCACAGAATTCCAGAAGGGCACATGCATGCCCCTTTCGCCCTTGTGAGAATGGGCCTTTGTAACCAGGGAAAGGACCTGGTCTCAGTCCAGTGCAGCATTAGTAAATTCCTCAGCCAAAGATCAAGAACAGAGACAGACTGTTCTGTCAGACCCTGTGTCTGGGTTATCATACTCCTCAGTTCCCATGTCCACTTGACCCCAGTCAGTGTCACAGGGACAGCAACCAATCTCCATCTGCTGGGAAGTCTGAGGTCCAGTCAATAGTGGATATCCTCAGCCCTCCATGCTGGTTACCAACGGGAGCAACTGTATTAGGGGCTGAGCTGGTCAAAGGGTCACTGGCTGGGGCGATTTTGAGGGAGTAGTCTTAAATTTATGTTTTAACTATAAAATAACCAAATGTAATATGTGAATTTTTACTGTTGATTTTTAAAAAGCATTATGATTTTTAAAAACAATTGATGACATCCTAATATAGATTGGGCACTGAGTGATGGATGATACTAGAGATCTGCTAATACTTTAACTGTGATAAATCATCTTGTCCCATCAAGGAAAGCTCTTAGTGTCCAGAGATGTGTGCTGTAGTGTTTAGGGGAAAGGCATCAAAAATTACTGTTAAATGTCTCAAGAAAAATGATACACTAATACGCACATATGGATAAAGCAAATTTGACAAAATTATTAAAGCTAGGTACAGGATACCTAGGTTATCATTGACCTACTCTTTCAAATAGTTTGAACGTTTTCATCCAAAGTTGAAAAAATAAAAGGCAGACTCAGACACCAGGATGCCGGGCTGAAATTCAAGCTCCGTCATGTAGTAGCTGTGTGAAACTGGGAAAATTACTTAAGTTCTCTGTATGTCAGTTCTTCCAGTGAATAATAATAATGGCACCACCCTGGCTGTTTCAGCGCGAGTGTGTGCACACGCGTACGCGTGTGGGAAAAGAAGCTTCAGTGTCCAACTCGGCAGTCTTCACAGAGCCCATTTGTCACCAATAGTGCTGGCTCTTAATTCATACTTCCAGTTTGATTTATTCTTGTCCTGAACCATTTTCTTCACAATTAACCTTGTTAAAATTCACCCAAAACTTTTCTGTTCCAGTATACAAATTCCTAAGCCCCTTCTGTAAGCCATCTCTTTCCATTTTGTTCCTCAGAGCCCTGGCGAATGTCCGGCCGTTGGAAACCATGGGCCTTTCTCTCTGAGCTGTCCCTTAGTCATTTAGGGAGACGCCAGAGTGGGCAGGTGTTGATACTCATGGAGGGACTCCACACTTTCACTATCTCAGTTTACAAAAGGGTGCTAGGAGTCACAGCAAAATGATAAAACCAGGCTCAATGCAAAGTCTAATGTGGGGTCCCCAACCTTGGCTGCCTACTTTTGGTATAACCTAAAGAGCTCCCTTTTTTAAATGGAGAAGGGGAAGGTTCTTGAGTGGAGCTGTAAAGGGACAGGCCATGGGAGCTAAGAATGGTGAGGGGTCTTGAGGGTTGAGGGGGCCCACATGGCAGCCCTCTCCTACCACCTAAAGGTTGGAAAACGGGTTGAAGAAATAATGAAAGAAAATGCAAGTCCCCATCTGTTCGCTCTGTCCACATCAAGAAAGAGGAAAATGGCTGCATTCAACAGTGCAGTGGCATGGACCCTGGCCCCCCAGGCCTCTCCCCCAGATTCCACAAGTTAAGCTAGAACATTTCATTTCAGACACAGCTGTGCCCAGGCCCCCAGAGTCCCTTGGCTGCTCTGGCTCAGTTTTTGCGCGGCTGATGCTAAGATGTCCACTGGAACAGGGAAAAGGAAACCATCTGGGGAAGGAATTTGAGGGTTGGGGAGTGGAGGAGATTCACAAACTGAGGGAGCACAAAGAGAGAGAGGAAAGAGGTGGGGGGCATAAGAGAGTGAAAAGGGGCTGTGATGGAGATGCTGTGATGGAATGAAGCAGTTCTCCCACTGGTGACAGGGGCCCTGGGAAGACAAGCCAATGGTAACAATGGACGGATGATAGGCCAATGGTAACGAGGGATGGCTGATAAGAAGGCTGCCTGCTGGGAGCAGACAGCACCCCAGCTGAGAACGCCTCCTGCCTGCCAGCTCCAGGCCTCCTTTTCTATCCCCTCTCTCCTCTGCTGGGTGTGAAATGGAGATACGTGCATGAGAGTCGCCCAGTGAATATTAGAAAATTGTGAGATTCTGGGCAAATGATATGTAATACATTAATTTAGTATTTTTTTTTACTCTATTGTTTGCTACAGCTCCTCCCATCATCTCCTTTCAGGAGTGCACACATTTAGGGAATGTGGGCTGCCCAAAAGTAATGGACGACTTCAGGCATGCTCACCAGGACAACCCTAAGAATGAGATATTGCAAAAATGGCGCCCGGCACTCTTAGGATTGCCTTGAAAGCCAAGGCAATGAGCCAGAATTTATTCCGACACAGAAGTGACAAAATAAATTCTTCTAGGCCCACAGCAATTTATATCTTTAATGTATTTCCACTCTTTAAAAACAATAGACAAATTCACCTCTTCTCCTCAAATTCTCAACTAGGCTTGGGAGACTCAAGATAACAGAGAAAAAAATTAACTATTTCACATGGACCAAACATTTTCTCAGTTTTCAGTTTCTTCTTACAACCTGAAGGAGCAGTGAAGCGCATCAAGGTGTGTCCATGCCTACAAATAGTCTAAGTCCAGTGAACAGGTGTGATCTGATTTTTAGAAACTGCCCCAGAAGAGAACGGAGATCTAATTTCTTGACTTTTTGTGAACTGGTTTATTTTATATGCATATTGACATGCTCCATATCCAATCAAGTTTGTGTAAAATCTTGATTAGATATGTCACTCTGACAGTATCAGATTTAAGCAAAAATGCCTAATAGGACAGAAGAGGCTGGTGTTTAGAGAGGGCACTTGACCAGAAAGCTCTAGACTCGGTACCCAGCATGCGTTCTTCTCTGTCATCATGTGCATAGTCTCTTCCTGCCTTGCACTCTGTCCCTACAACAGTGGCCTCAATGCATACTCCACAACACTTCTGTGAATGCTTTGTGAACAAAGAACGAGTCAAATGCTGGAAAATTCCTGGAAGAAAACATTGTGAGGTCAACCTATAATTTATGATTATATGATCACTTCTCCATGTGAACTCAGAGGCACACCATTGCAAGGTTACAACACAGCATCGTTTATGATCCTCTTGCTCTAAGACCACATCACCTTTTCCTGTTTTGAAAACTCGTTTACCTTCAAAAGATCCTTTCTTATTTAAAAAAAAAAAAAACAAAAAAAACAATGATCATGTGCAAAAGTGGCAGAGACTGGCAACTGCACATTAGTCAAAAAGGGGCAAGATTTGGGCCTTTGAACAGGTTTATGTTGCTCCTCTCCAATAATCAACTGCAGTTCTTATTTCTCATTCTCCCTTAGGATGTCAAAGAGAGGCATAGATAAAATCCCTCTTAATGTCAGTCAATGTTAGTTTTTAGAATGAGAGCTGTATGGGGTGCCGCAAGCTTGTTCAATTGCTAATGTAGATTTAGAGATATTAGTGTTGGCTTTGTCACTGATATTCTTGGCCATTAAAAGATGTCTCCTAGAGTTAATAAAAGTAAATATGTCTCTTTTTCAGGCAGCTAAAAATAGGGTCTTCAGAGAGAAAGACAAATACCATATGATTTCACTTATATGTGGAATCTAAAAAACAAAATAAACAAATAAAATAGAAACAAACCCACAGAGAACATTTTGATGATTGCCAGATGGGAGGGGTATTGGGAGGATGGGTGAAAACGGGGAAGGGATTAAGATGTGCAAATTGCCAGTTATAAAAACAGTCACAGGGATATAAAGTACAGCACAGGGAACATAGTCAATAACATTGTAATAACTATGTATGGTACCAGGTGGGTACTAGACTTACTGGGTGATCACTTTGTAAGTTATATAAATGTATGTTGTACACTTGGAACTAATATAATATTGAATGTCAACTGTAATTAAAAATAAGAAATACATTAAATAAATAAAAATGGGGTCTTCAGACCCATTTGGAAGTGGTTCCCTTGCCCCTTTCAGCTGCCCAGGAAACTTCAGAGACAGAGATGTTAAATGTTGCCAGAGCCTTAAAATGTTTCCTTTCAACATCCTTCATGGTGGTAGTTCTCCATCCTTTAAGCCTGGCTTTTTTCAGAAACGACATAGATCATTTAGAACGAGCCTGGTATGAAATAAGAAGGACAGTCGTGCTGGTGGAGAGTGTCTTATTCTGGTCAGAAATAAAGCAAATAAATCAAGTAATGAGAGTGGCTTCTCATCACCACGCGTTCTTCCATCTTCCCCTCACGGATCTGAGCAATGAGTTCAATAAATGTCTACGGCAGTTTGGACAAGCAGACATCTATCCAGAGGGCACATTATTAAGTATATCAAAAACTGAAGCTCACTGGATAGGGAGATGGCCAACCACGGAAGAAAGGACATCAGTTTTAGAGTCAGACCAGCCTGGTTTAAATCTTGGCAATCAATTGTGTGGTCCTAGAAAAATCACTTAAACTCTCTGAATTTCTGTTTCTTCACCTTTACAATGAAGAGTTTTCACTCCCGTCTCAACAGGTACTGTGAGCGTTAAAGGTCAGGTTACCCTGTGTTTAAGGGGCCCGATGTAGGGCCTGCCATGAGGCAGGTTTTCATTCGTCAGCAGCTCTAGTTATTACTCGACTTCCAAGTCCCAGTCTGTCAATTCTGTCCTTGAGGACAATTCCTAAGCTATGTCACTTCTTCGTCCTCACTATGTTGCTTATGTTGCTCCTGCACAGCACTTAATACCGTGCGCCATATTTTTCTGTATGTTTCTTTACTCTCCCCTAGGAAGCAGTGACCTCCCTGAGAGTAGGAACTTGTTTTGTCCACATTTCTTATCTCCTGTACCTATCTAAGTACCCAGGACACGGGTGATGATTGATGCTGAATAAATGAATGAACAGATAAATGAAAAACTGAAGTCATTTCTATTAGTTAGGATAAGACCTAAGCTGTAACAGCCAAGAGCCCTAACCACACAGTGGCTTAAAGAACCCGGTTTATCTCTCTCTTTTGTACCTGTTTCCAAGTGAGCTGTCCCCATCGGTGGGGGACTTCTGCTTTACGCGGTCACTCAGGGGATAGTTTTTTCAATGCATCGCTCTCCCTCCCCCAGAGCACTGTCATCGTGACCATTCCTGGGGCACAACTTTTATAGCTCACCGCTATTGTGAGAATCTGGGGGATATGTGCATTGCCAGCAGACCTGGAAGTTTACAGACTTCTGCAGACCAATTTTATCATTACTTTGGCAATATAACTGAATTTGCTTCCAGTGAGTTTCCATTGCCAGAAACCACACACGAGTTCTTTCCTAGGCATTATCTTAAGACTGTTTTTGTCGTACCCAACCTTCCTCCCCAGTTTCACAACTACACACAACGAAGCCTTTTGAAATAATATAACTTGGGTTAAAAGACCCCAGTTTCAAGCTGATGCTTAGCCAGTGATGGATAGATACCTTTGTTTGGCTTAATGTTTGACTAGGAGATCTTAATAGGTCTTTGAAAAAGGTTTTGAACCACAGTCCTCTCTCTAGCTATTTGGGGCATAAATAGGATGACCACAGAATTTATCTTTCAGATGGAGACACCTTTGAGCATGTAAATGAAGACTACATCAAGGACTGACTCAAGGAAACCAGGCATAGAAGCAGCTACCTTTTCTAGCGCAGTGAAAACCTTAACCCCTGGGTTCTCTCTCTCCCCTTCCATCTTTGCTTGCACACTGGCTAAACCTCACTGGAACTCAATTTTTCTTGAAAAACCTTGCAAGGAGCAACCGACACAAACTAATCCTCTACTTCATGACCCTTCTTCTTCAGTTACTGGCGTGGCAGGTATACGGTCTCACTCGACAAGGACAACGGGAGCCCTCAGCAAGCTGCCCATTAAAGGAACCCACGTGGTGGCTGGAATGGCCAGGCACCAGGACGCCTGCTGTGCCTGGCCACCAGCTGTCAGCCATGTGAGGGAAATGTGCCCTTGACACACAAGTGGTAGACGCAAAGCGGGGAATCTGGAGCTGCCCGCCATCCACGCTCCAGTTCCCTTGGAAATCTGAGCGGCACACCCCACAGCCCCCCATTTAGGGCAGAAGGAAGCATAAACTAGTCTCAGTTCCATAACACCTCGCTCGACATCCTGTGTTTGTCTTTTCAAAACTTTTAGGAGGGAAAAAAATCCATCAAGAACATTATGTAAAAAGTAAAAAGTACTTTAATCTGATTAAAGAAGGCATAAAAGGTCAGCTTAGATTAATACACTGGGTAACCTCTCTATTCCCTGAAAAATTCTTGGAATACCAACACAAATTGAGTTGCCTTGTTTTCTGAGTTTTGCTGTAATCCCTTGCCCTTTATAAAACTAATTTTCATATACATATAAAAGTGTAATAGCTACGATAATAGCTAGCATATTAGTATTTATTATGTAACAGGCAACTTGCAAGGTACTTTACAGACGACAGATTTTGTTAGTATCGTGCCCATCATCCCCATCTCGCAGCTGGAAGACTCAGGAAGGTTAGGTGGCCCCTCAACGGATTAGGAAACTAAGGCGCAGGGACACTAATGCCCACCATTAGAGTGAGCCACAGAGCCGGGGCCCAAGCTCAGGCCTGTCTTACCCAAAAATCCCTCCTGTTAACCCCAGCGCCTCTGAGGGTCACTGCCGTTACCCCAGCAGTGTACTACAAGGAAGGACTCTCCCCTAGAGCCGTCAGAGGGAAGGAGGCCCTGCCTGACCTCAGACTTCTAGTCCCCAGAGCTGTGAGGTAATAAATTGCTTTTGTTTTAAGCCATCTGGTTCTTGGTACTTTGTTAGGGAAGTCACAGGCAACTAATACAGCCACTGTTTACAGGTGGTCATTGTATGTCAGGCATTGTACTAAGCTACAGATAGAATAAAGAATAAGATGTAGATAGAACTTGCAATCAAGCACTGACAACAGATACTGAATCCGCGATTACACAAATAAATATTCATGGCTGTGATACACAAGAGGGTTCCCTGGCACTAGGAAGCTGGGGTGTGGCCTCTTCTGGGGGCCGGTAGAGGTTTTCTTGAAAAAAGGAACCTTAAGCTGACACTAAGGGCTCTCGGGAGTTGCGGAGGGGGATCTGATAGGCATGACCATGAACAAATATTCTAGACAGCAGAAACAGCTTGTGCAGTCCCAAACGGAGCGGCAGAAAGAAGGGAGCACAGGGACGGGCGGCGGAGGGCGCCGGGGGCCCGATTGCGCTAATACATGCCAGTCTTCCAATGCCGAGTTCTTGGACTCCCACCTCCCACCCCACCTGAGCGCTGGTTTCGAAGGGTCTGCACAGTGATGGAGCAGTCTTAGCTGGAAGAGTTGATAAGCTGTATTCCTTATCTGGGTTTGAACTTGGACTCTCAGAGGCCACCAACACCCTGCCTTGCACAGGTCTCGGTCACAGGGGCGCCAGTTGAGAAGACTGCTACTGGCTTTGGGCTTAGCTACCATTTACTCAAACTCAAGGGTCTTGAAAAGGTTTCCTTAGCTCCAGTCAAATGGTCTGTAATTTCAGCTATAAGGGTCTTTTTCAGTTTCTGAGATTTCATGACGAGGAGCTCTACTATGTGAGTAAACAAGTGCTCTGACACAATACAAAAGGAAATGATTCATGATCCCCAGCGGCTAAGATGCGGATGCCATCAGGACCCAGTGTTCGGGCCATGGGGTCACATACACTTCGGGTTCAAATCTCAGCTCTTTCACTTTCACCCTAACCTTCACCTTGGGCTTTCCACAGGCAAGGCGGAGAGAAAGAGAAAAGCATCTGCTCCAAATTAAAGTCCTTGTGAGGATTAAATAAAAACTTAGCAGAGTACCTGGTCCTCAGTAAGCACCCAACCGATGTCAAATAGTATGAATACTGTTATCATTAGCATGGCGATTACCAGAGGGAAAGTGGGGTGGGGGGAGGTAGAAGAGGGTCCGGGGCAGGGTGGTAAATGGTGTGAGAAAGAGGCCTGACTTGGGGTGGCAAACACACAAAAAACATACAGATGAGGTATTATAGAACTGCACTCCTTAAACCAATATAATTTTATTAACCAATGTCACCCCGATAAATTAAACTAAAAGAATTGTTATTGGTACATTAAAGCCTGCTACAGTAGGGGCACACTTTTAGACTTTTAGGTGACTAAGTACATTCACATATTCCCTGTCATCAAGACCAAGCATGGGTAAGTGATTAGTGGTTGTACTGTTAATTAACTCTCTCTAGTAAAGGGGGGCCTTGGAGAACTCTGCACTCACACTGCTGATTGCAATACAAGAAGCTCTATTATGCAAAGGTTCTCATTGGGGGTCCTCTGCCTTGCAATCAACGAAAACAGAAGTTAGAGAGCAGAAAGACCACCGCTCCCGTCCTTTTTATTTAGAAAGCACTGAGAAGATGAAAATGATACTAAGGATCTGCAACAGTTCGGCGTGATCCAGTCACGTGTGCCCAGGACTCTCCGTCACTCCTCCTCCACGCAGGGCGGAGCCCTTATGAAGTAGCAGGTCGGCAATGGACAACGCTGGAGTCTGAACCTGGCTCAGCCACCTCACAGTTGAGGGACATTTTCAGAGCACTTAACCTACACTGACCCTGTTTCCTCGCTGGTAAAAAGTATGAAAATGAAACCTGCATCTCAGCATCGCTGTGAGAGTAAAAGGTGGGGGGCGGGTGACAAATGATGGGACTGACCACTGTACACTGAGAATTGAACACATCTTTGCACATGGTAGCACCCCACGAACATTTACCTTTGGTATTATTTGGGGAAAAATCAAGCACCTAGTATAGATTCTTTCATTTGTGAGAGTTTCGGTCAGAAAAGTCTGTGAGGGGTGTCAGGTGACACCTTCCTTGTTTCCTGAATCAAAGATTAAATCTTCAAAGTCAAGTAGGCTGTGTAAAATCAGGAATAAAGTATGTCAAGACGGGGTGATGCCTTTGCTCTGAATATTAGAGGCCTATAATATTGATTCTGTACCACAGGCTTGGTGTCCTGGAGACACTCATAGCGCACTGACAGTCAAGCAATAAACAGGAGAATCATGCAATACGGTTACTGCTGAAACGAGGAAGCACAAGTGCCACTGGGATCAGAGAGAGGTGCATTTCAGAAGGACTTTCCCAAGAAGTGCTGGAAGAGTTGAGGTTCACCAGTTAGACAAGATTGGGAAAGGCTTCCAGAAGGGTGGTCAGTATGTGTGTGGATGGGAAACCACCCCTGAGAAGTGTGGAAGGTTTGAGGGACGGTAGTGAGCTTCTTTGACGAAAGCCTTATTCGTTTCATGACTTGCAGTGTTTCTGAACAATACTGAGGACAGGTTAGCCCCAAGGTGCGTTTGTACACCCTACTGTGAAAATAAGTTCCCTTTCCCTTCAGTCCCCTACTTACCAACCTGAGGTGCACCACAGAAAGAGAAGGAAATGTCAGGCAGTAAAACCACGACAGAGTCAGCATCCCAGACCCGGGCCCTGTGCACTGCAGGCCGTGACAAGGGATGCTGGCCTGGCACCCCTTGGGCCACCAGTGTGAGAAGAGAGCTATTACTGTAGTGCCCACAGGGTTAAGAGAGCAGTACTTCCATCAGAAAGCATGACTGTTCCACTATGACGGCACATACTTTCTGGTAGAGCACATGGTAGCACCCCACGTGCTACTAAACTCTAAACATCTGATTGCCATACAACTAGCCATGAACCAAGCTTTCTCCCTCCCAGTTAGCAATTCTTGTCCACCAATATGTTTTCCTCCGGTCCTCGCAGCTGCTCCCATGTCGGCCACAATCGTCATCACCATGCCGCCAGGGGCTCCCTCACCAAGGTGTGCCATCACATGGCACGAACCCACAGACAGGTGCAGTCCAACTTCTTGCAAACACACCTGTGAAATTAATTTGCCTCTTATGTCCTTCTTTATATTGGGATAATAATTTTCCCACAATAGGATTGTCGGGAGGATAAAATGAGTTAATAAAGTTTTCAGAGGAATACCTGGTTTATCCAGTGAAGCCTCTAGAAAATCAGTTGTTGCTGTTACAACTATCCTGCTCCTCACCTCCTTTTCTCCTCTGGCTGACTGAGAATAACTGAATAACACTGAACAAAGCAGTAAGTAACTAGAAGAAAAAGATATGAAAGAACATAAACTCCTGAAATACATTCTGTCTAGTGAGACAGAGGGCTAATTAGCACTTCAGGGAATAAAATGTGATGCCATTTGAGTTTCCTATAGAAACAGCAATTGTGCTTTTAAAATGGTGCCCTGCCTTATCTTGCTTGCCCTTTCGAAAATGCATTGTGCTTGTACAACTTCTTAGAGACCAAACACTCTATGATCATAAAACATTAGGGCATCAAAAATGGCTGTAACCCAGAAGGAAACAATCAATGTGAAACCTAGTATTAAATAAGAGCTGAGTTTCTGAAGAGAAAGAAGGAAGGAGGCTGCAAACTGTGTCAAAATAATGGGTTTAACCAAAACGGAAACCACATGATGAGAAAGATCATAGAAGTGCTAAAGTTAAACTATATAAAAAAGAAAAAAGGGGGGACAAGAGACACGATTTGCTGATATGGGGGGTGGGGGAGCGGGAGAAAGCAGCAGACATGCTTCAGTGGGAACTGAAATTTTCAAAGCTGTTTGTGGGTTCTGTTAAAGAAGGGGGGGCAACCAATTTCCTAGGCCTCAAACTGGAAGCGACGAGAAACAAAGTTCAGGCACAGATAAAAAAGCACAGATGAGACCAAACTGGAGGCAGCAATGGAGTCACAAGTGAGGTTCCCGAGTCAGGGACTGGAAGGTAAACTAGGATAGAAAGCAAAGCCAGTCCTGGAAAATCGGAGGACAAACTGCAGATGAGGGAAGATGGCTTCATGGTTAGAAGGGAGGATCTCTCACAACAATGTCGTGAAAAGAGCTCCCTGAGGAATACTGGCTCCATTCACACATATTTACTGAGTGCGCATGGCGGACCGCGCGCTGACGCATTGCTGCCCTTGGAGAGATTAACACCAGCGCCAACCACTGTAATCGCCATCGTTGTCCTCCGACATTTGCCACTTCTAGAGACACCCAGAGGAAGGTGTCTACTTTTCTATTGGCTTTACAGAAGATAGTTTATTTGATTCTCCCAACAGCACCCCGGGGTATAAAGGGAGGATTTTATTATTTTAGTTTCACACACCAGGAGGTGCAAGCCCCAAGCAATGAGGTGAACTGGCCCATTTGGCACGAGGTCAGATGCACAGTAGGACTGGGGATCCGGCCTCCTCACTTCTGCTCCCAAACCTGTGCAAGAAGCTGCCCCCTAACTGGTTGCCATTTGTGTTGATTAAACCCAGGGCATTCCCTGTGATACTTATAAATCCGTATTTCTATTCTTTGCTTCTAGAACATTATTCCTCTAAGAGCCTGAGGCATTTGCACATTTTAAATTCTGATTCATTCAGTCCTTCTTGAGAGATAAAGAATGACACCTAATTCCCAAGTGGTAGGAGCTTAATAGAAAAACAGAAATACAGCAATTCACATTTCCTTATTAAAAAATCCCTCTGACCTCCTGGTACAAAAGTAAATGTAAATTAGTAGTGAAACGAGGTTAGAGCTAATAATGAAGTCCAAATACAATGAGAGAGTCCCAAGGAAAAACCTAAAATATTTATATTCAAAGCCATTTGTCCAAAGGGTCTCGAGGCCAAGAACATGAAAGTGAGACCTGATCACACAGAGCAGTCGAATAAACAAGATCAGAGTAACATCAAGGTTGGACGTAATCCTGGAAAATCTGTCTTCACAACATGGCCTTCCCCCCACCGCCAATCTTTTTGTAATTGCATTTTTCATGCCACAGGGTATAAATTAATTGATCTGGTGTCTCAGAAACTCTTATTTTCAGGGTTTTCTGGTTGTAACTTGTCTTCCTGAATAGATGTGTTAGTTTTCACAGGTTTGGTCTATACTTTGTAAGAACAACTAGATGTCTTTTTGAAAAGGACAGAAAACATGAACATAAACATAAAATTCCTTCTTTCCCTAAATGCCCCATCCATGACCAACTTCACGTCCCTGCAGGAGAGGAGCCATCCGCATCACTACTCCCCACCCTCTCCTTCACTCAGCACCTCCCCTTCGGGGCCCCTGGATTCCTGTCTTGCTGCCACTGCATGTGCAGGAGGGTCCCCCGGGCCACCTGCTTCCATCCATTCTCCCCACGGCCAGGAGGGAGATGGGTCTAAATGCGGCTCTGATCATGTCATTTCTTTCCTTGAAAGGTCTCGGCAGTGCATCGTAGTCTTTAGGATAAACCTCAGGTTTCTCAGTTTGGCACACAGGGTCCTTCAGTTTCTCACACTGCATTCGTTACTAGTCCCACATGCTTCCATGTCATTGTACAGGTCAAATGGTCTGAGGGGAACACCCTTTTTCTGAGACCTTGTTTTCTCAGGTCTATGAACTCCTACACATCCCTGCATAAGGTGCCCCACCTATTTGCCCCTTACCGTTTCTATTTCACCCTCACCACACAAAATGTTACTTTTCTATTACCTTATCTATTTCTTTTGCTAGAGAACTACTATCCAATATAGCATGTGCCACATATGTAATTCAAAATTACCTAATAGCCACATTTAAAAGGGTAAAAATAAAATCCCAGGTAATTAATTATAACAAAATATTTTTGTAATATTTGAATATATTTTAACAATATATCCAAAGTATCATCATTTCAATATATATACATTATTAACGGGACATCATACATTCTTTTTTTCACATGAAGTCTTAGAAATCCGATGTATATTTTACACTAATAGCACATCTCAATTTGGGTGCTAAATTTTCACCAGAAATACTTGATCTCTACTTACGTTTCCTAACAGTTCAAAAAGGAGACTCACTTTCTCAAGCTGTTCCAACCAAACTTAAAAGTATTCCAGTACTAGTTTTCAATGAAATTCCATTGAAATTAAAGACAACGACAAGTTCGGTCTCTTGGCTGCACTCCGAGGGCTCAGTGCCCACAGGCGGGCGGTGCCTGAGTATTGGGCGGCACCAGCCTAGGTTCTAAGGTCAGGAGGACAGGTCAGCCTTGCATCTGCACAACTCCAGGGGGTACACTCTCACTGCATTCTGTCCTGTAACTGGGTAGCCTCAGGGTGTAAACAGTCTCTCCTCTCCTCTCCATGCCCCCAGAGCCCAGGATAGAGCCTAGCACACAGCAGGTGCTCCATCCATGTCTGAATAAAGAGATAGCTGGGAATGTGGGTTAGTAGTGAGGGCAAAAGAAATAAATTCAAATTGGATTTTCTTCGATTTTCGGTGAAGATGTGTGAGTATAAAGAAGCCTCCAGGTCCTCCTGAGTGACAAGAGGTTTCAAAGAGTGAGATTAAAAAAAAAACAAAACAAAAATCTTTTAGCTGACTTTTTTCAGACCCCTGCGATTCTGAGTCCCATCTAGACCTCAACCACACTGTCAGGCTTTACCAAAAATAAAGGGGGTGGATCTCAGTGGCAAGCTGGTCCCAGTGGTTCAAAAGGAGTTCCAGAAATATGACAAGGGTTTTACAGTTTCTCTGGAATGATGAAGGAGCTTTGAGAAATTCCAAAATAAGCTTAAAAAGGAAGGATTTGAACACCTAATTGTGTTTGGCCTAGATAGGGTTGTGTTAGAAGGACAGAGAGACAAGAGGCAAAGCCACACCTACTTGACCTTGTCATCCCTTGTAGGGAAAGAGGTGCTGCCGCTGTGGTAACTGCGCAGCACTGCAACCAGGAGGCAAAGGGCGGAGGGAAGGGGGAGTGGATGTGGTAGGGCCACATCCTGGAAAAACAGTGCATGAGCAGCTGCAGGGGCTATGGTCACGCTGACAATTTATTCGGAACAAAGTGGTTATATAAATAACTACCCTTTGCCTAGAAGGTATAATTGGAGGACGAGATGGAGAGCAAGTCACTGCTACAGCTCTGCCACTTCGATGACTAGTTGGAACCTGACCTGGGGATCACCTGGGGCTCTAAAACACACATGGTAGCAGCCATGGCCCTAGATCTGTCCTTCTTGAAGCCAGCCTCACCTACAACTGTGTGTGGCTTGAGAAAAAATCTCTGTGACTGCTTGAAGCTCTGAGCGCCCTCCTAACAGTCATTTCTGCACTTTAGCTGAGGACAAACAAAATGAAAACCGGAAAGGTACAAAGGGAATGAAGAGCTTTGGCCTGCAGCACTGTCCAGGGCCACAAAAGCCCCTGAGACTCATCTGTATGTACCACTCTGTTCCTAAGGGCAAAATAATCCACATAGCCTCTTCTTTAGGAAATACAGAGCTCTTTCCTGGAGACACAGGATGTTTTAGCTCGCCTTGACTGACCAGTCAGTATCTGCTGAGGATAAGGAAGGATTGCATTCTTGCGAAAAAGCCATCACTTCCCTCCCCTCCAGCCCCACCCACCCTCAGGACAAAGGCACTCCTTCCCCTAACTTCCAGCTGGCTGAAGCTCTGCCCAAGCACTGCCCTCCCCACTAATGGAGCTGCTTCATCTGAGGTCAACCCCCGCTCCGCCACCACGGGGGTACCTTACATCAAATACCAGGTCAGCTTGGGGATGCAAAGGCCCAGCCCCACTGCCTACATCCAGAACAGCTCGGGGCAGGGGGTAGGGGGGACACCCCAGCTCCAGTGCTCACTGTGGGCCTGGCCTGGTCGAGGTCTTTGTTGAGGCTGCATCACAACTCAGTTCCTCCCTCTACCCAACCCCATTTTCCACCTTTCTTTCCCCAGCACTGAAACACATCACATTTGCTCAGTTGAGCACCAGATGAAGTAGTTTGCTCAAGCTAAGGTCCATGATATAAGAAAAATACCCTCCTTCAAATTCTAGAATTGGTTTCACTGGGGAAAGGCACTCCTAGGCACCCAGTGTGACTGAAGGCATAGGACATCCGGATCTCCCAAATCATGCTGGGGCATAAAACATGGCATGGGGGTGTAAGATGAGGTCCTTATAAGTGAATCCATGTGCCTTAGAAGTGTGTATGCTGTGACTTCACTATAATTTACATTATGGTGTGTCACTCTCATGAGACTGAGCTCCTTGAGGGAAAGGACTCCTGGTTCAGGGTCTAGAACATACAGGCGTTCAATATCTAAACAGAGCCCAAAGGGACCCCTCATTCCCTGTTCGGCAGCCCTTCCGGTAACCGCCTTTAATGGTCTGAACCTTTTCAAAGCCAAAGATGGTCTCTCATTTTAACAGCTACTTTTTAGACATC
The DNA here is from genome assembly GCA_004026545.1 of Mormoops blainvillei. Taxonomy (NCBI): domain Eukaryota; kingdom Metazoa; phylum Chordata; class Mammalia; order Chiroptera; family Mormoopidae; genus Mormoops; species Mormoops blainvillei. The sequence goes on from PVJD01000049.1 coordinate 671,708, forward strand.
TCATTTGTGCCAGGCACTTGGGAGACCAAGATGCATAAGAAAAACACAGTCTTTGTCTTCATGGAACTTACATTCCATAAGGGACTATAGATAAAGTACTAAACCCACTGCCATGTGGTTATAGTTGTGGTAAATTCCTCTCAATGCATGTACACTGCACAAGAAGAGTTTACAAGAGTAAGACTCAAGCTAATCTGGGAGTTCATGAAAGGCTTATTTTGGGAAGTGACATTTCGGTTAAGGCTAAAGGTTGAGCAGAAGTCGCCCTAAAGCCGGGGCAGACAGAGCAAGGAGTGCTCGGAGCATGGTGTGCACGCTGCAGACCCGGGTGTGGGGGCAGGGGAGCAAGGAAAGCGCAGAGGCCATGGCTCTAGGCTGCCCTGGCGGGGCAGAAAGGAGGCTGCTCATGGAGAGCCATGCTAGGGGTTTGGGATTTTAATCCAAGGCCAAGGTGAGTCACTGAAGGCTTTTACGCAAGGCAGTGACATGATCAGATCTACATTTTGTAAAACTCTGCTTTGGTCCTGCACTGAATGGGCTAAGAGGAGATATGGGAGACAAATCAAGACGACCACAGTTGTCCGGCGAGAAAGATGATGATGGCTTGACAGACGACAAATTTTAGAGATGTTCAGAGGTGCTTTAGTGAGGATTTGGAACCTGACTGGATATGGAGAGCAAAGATTTGAAAACAGACACTTAGCATGGCCACATCTGGGACCATTTGCCTCCAAGTAACTGTAAACTTACAACTCAGGCCTTCTCATGGCTGTGGAAGTGACATGATTCACCAGCACAGCAACAAGTACACATCCTTGCACACAAAGAGTGTTCTTGGAAGTCAGATACAGCTCGGCTTCAGGAGAACGGGGTGTCCACGGAGCTTAAATTAACATGACATGGAACAGTGATCAGAATAGCACATCAGGCACAAGAAGGCCCTCGGCATTGGCTCAAGCTCCATTTGGGCATGAATGGAAGGCTACACAGCTACATCTGTGCTCAGTGAAACAAAAGGTAATTTTGTAGTGCTGATTAGAGTCACAGAAGTCGGCTAGAGAATGGCAAGCTTTCAGTTCCAATTTTTCATTTTGTTTCCTTTAAAAAAATGATTCAGCTCTTGTCTCTCTTCAACATCACTTACAATTATGAAAACTGAGAGAAGAGCAAGAATGAAATTCTACTTTGTGTCACTGAGAAGCATCACCTTCACCACCTAAAACATACGACTTGCCCAGAAGGCACCAAGCGGGTTCTAAAAGTTGACACTGTATCTCTCTGTAACTACAGTGAGAGGAGTCATCTAAAACAAGAAAAATATTAACTGTGATAGTGGCTTCTTATTCCAAACACTCTGCACTGGTGCCTCAAATCATGCAGCACATGTATTAATTCAACAGGTATGTACTGAACAAAGCACAGGTAAGTGAAAATGTATGAAACACTGAAAATTTATGAAAGAATATAAAGCTTCTAAAGGAGGATAATCAATGAGAATGACACTACAGGAATTCAGCTAAAGCTGCCCAGGAAAAGAAAACGGAGCACAGTCCTGACTGGTGTGGCTCAATGAGCGGGCCGTCGTCCTGCAAAGCAAAAGGTTCCCGGTTTGATTCTCGGTCATGCTTAGGGTATGGGATGGTCCCGGGAGGGGTGCGTGCAAGAGGCAACCGATCAATGCTTCTCTCTCTCACACTGAGGTCTCTCTCCTTCCCCTTCTCCTCTCTCTAAAATAAATACGATCTATTTTTTTAAAAAGGAAAATAAACATAGCAGTAACTCTTGAATCCTCTGTGAAACTGGTGGGGGCGGCGTGGGAAAGGCTCCAGAGGAAAATGCGCGAGTCCTAAACTATGAGGCGTTGGAAGCCTCAACCTTAGGTTCCTCCTCTGAAAACTGCTCACAGTAATTGAACTGCCTGAGATCCTGTAAATTCCCTTCCATTCCTGACATTCACTAAATGTCACTCTGAGGTTTGTTTTATGTGCATGTGACATATTGAGGCTCATAGTCCAGCAGAGTTGCCTCTCTGAAAGGCACAACTGCTTTGGGACTGGCTTTACCCCACCCCCAAATGAGGTATCTCACAAAGACATCACAACAAATATAATCACACTGTTCAAAGTAGAGGCATAGCATTGCTCCTGTTTTAGATAAAGCACAACTTCATCAGCGTATTCCTTAGGAAAAAAGGATTCAAATATGCGGTCTTCCCAAACAATCTGTTTTCAACAATGTGCATAATCAAAGGATACTGAGGAAGGCACTGAGGAATTCTGTCACTCCTTTTTTGAAAGGACAGGGCCGACACAATCAGAGAGAGCCCTGGAGGCGTGCTATAAACTCCCGACGACCATGAAACAGGACACTCATGCTGGACAAGGAAAGGAGCAGCCCCTCCTGGGCTGGCAAAGCCCGGGGTGGCCTGGTGGGGTCCTCCTCCTCCTGGGCGGGATGCAGCCTGGGGAAATCACTTGTGGGGTGCGGACTCTCCTGAGAACCCCCCTGGCATGACTGTCTCTTAGAGCAACTTTCCCAAATGAGTCACAGGAAAGCATTCCCAATTTCTGCATTCCACAGCAGGATTTTGGAATCAGCTTTGCCTCATTTTTCCAGATGCCGAAACACCAACACTGATTTTCATGACAATGTGCTACATTAATCTCTCATAGGAGGCGGCTGCTTTCTGTGATTCAAAGATTGAGAGAAAAAAATCAAAACAAAACCTCATATTTTGGGGGCTATATGTAGGCCAGGTCTTAGCTTTCATAGGCCCATCTGCCTCCGGGACTGAATCTTATCTGATCATTTCCATGGCAACAGCTGTGGGATTAGAATAGGATGAAGGTTTAGGAAGAGTTGCTGGAATTCAGTCCTCCACAAGTGAGGATTATTTAACTACACACTCGGGTTACCATGGAAACGCAAATTTACAAATCAGGCAGGATTTTTGTGGTTCAGTAGCACAGTATTATATTCGTAGGGCGGTTTCAAATTCCCTAATTCTGTCTCCTCTCTCATCATGGGGAGACACCCGACTAGAAACAGTTTATTCCTCAGGTACTTTCTCTTTTAATTTTTAAAAGCAGAAACACGAATAGACTAAGACCGCGTCCCAAATAATTGTCCTCAAAATGCTTTTCTATTTTACTTTTCTGCTCTGCAAAATGGGGTAGTTTCAGTCTCTGCTTTATTGGGTTGTTCTGAGAAGTGAATAAGTTAATTCTTATTTAATTATGTGTTTAGCAGAGTGTATAAACCTAGTAAATACTTAATACAGGTGTAGCTGCTATGATTCCCGCTTTATAGTTTTTAGAATAGCACAGTGTTAGAGCTGGAGCCGGTGGACAGAGAAACCACTCTGACAGGCCTACAGACCTTTTGTTTTGTGTGGCCGGTAGGACGTTTTCACCCTCACTCCTACATGGCAGCAATCAGCTATAACTGAGAGGCAGCCTGCCCTGCCCCTGGGAGAGGTGTGAGGGCCCCTGAGAGCTCAGTCTCCCTGGCCTGCTGCACACGTGCAAATACCGGTCATGACCCTAAACCAACACCCTCACTTTAGAGCTGAGGAAGTACACATCCAGAAAAATTCAGTGCTGCCTCCTACCCACTTCTCACAAACCGCCCCCCTCCCCACTTACCCGTGGCACAGCTGAGCCCAAACCTGCATTTTTTAGAACGGAAGCCAGAGCTTAATCTGATCGAAAGCTTAAACACAGAGAGTATTTTCCCTTCATCTGTTGTCACTTCTGGGCCACTTACACTAACGAAGTATCACAATTTATTCCAGCACAGGTTGTGGACCTGACCCTGAAGGAAGGTAATGCAATGAAAGGGGCTGCAATCTGGACCACTTCCAGTGGCAGAGAGTGCCATACAACTGGGTGTGGTCTGACAGAGTGAGCGGGGTCAGCCTTAGGTAGACCTGGATTTTTTATTTCTATTCAGTCCTTTCTTAAGAGTGGCAGTGCTACATCACTGCTGAGGCCATATCTCTTTTAGTTGTATCAGAGCATCTTCAAGAAAATGAAAATGCTCACAATATTATTCTAGCTACATTTTTATTAGCTCCCTGCAAATTCAAAAAATAACTGTTCATTATCTGTCCAGCTCCATGGCCTTCCCCACCCCTCCACACTCACACACACATAGACACACACACACACACACACTCAAAGCCTCACTCAGGGCTACCATCTTCTGCCACCACCATCCCTACCAGCCACTTAAGTCCACACAGGGACAGGAGAAGGCCGAAGTTGTGACTTTTCTCAAGGTTAAGCAGGAATACAAAGGGAGAATTAGGATCACCCATCAGAGAATCATAAAGTCAGAACAGGAGCCGACATGGCCCTTTCTTGGACAAGACAATAACAGGTCATTTGCTTATTGGCTGCATCTCTGGTGCAGGTCTTGGAGGCCTGCCTATCAAAGAGAACTTCAGAGACCAGAGTAAAACAAGCATCTTCTGGTGAAGAGGGTGGAGGGCTTAGGAGAAAATAGGTCATGACAATGTTAATCCAGGACTTCAGCCTGAGCAGTGCTTGGGTATGGTAAGGGTTAAGGGCTGAGCGAGGATGAAACTTTCTCTAGGCTAAGAGCGCTGTTAAAATACACACCAACGCTTACATGCCTGGAAGACTGGATTGTATGTGGGGCACTATTCTGTAGGGCAACCTGGTCACATTTGTCGACATCCAAAGTCATATGAGTGAACACTTCCTAGTAACTATCCTGCATCAACACACTTAGACGTTTATTGTAGTATTGTTTGTAATAGTAAAACATAAATAAAAATAACCCACATCTGGAGACAACTTAAATATATCACTTAACAGGGAACTGATTATATAAATATGGTGTAAATATCCAATGAATACTATGCTGCTGTTAAATAGATGTAATTGGTCTATATGTGCAAACATAAAAAAGATCTAAAATATACCACTAAATGAGACAAACAAGATGCAGAATAGAGTGTGATCCAATTTGTGTAAAAATATAGGCACCATATGGACACAGACTCTGAATGTGTAAACAATTTCTAAAGAGGCCCATAAGAAACTGTTGACAGCAGGTACTTTTCAGAACTACTGTAATTCTTAAACTGTGCACATGTATTCCTTCTTAATAAAAATTAGTCTATTAGAAAATAATGGGAGGGTTTGAGTTGGTACAGCAGACCAATAAAAGGTCGGGGAGGGAAAAGAGAGGAAAGAAGAAAGACACAAAGAACTGCTTTAACCAGCAGGAGTGAAGTGATCTCTGCGGGAACTTTGTAAAAAAAAAAAAAAAACTAACAGCTTGGTTGACATCTAATTTACATAGCATAAAATTCCATATCATTTTAAAGTGTAGAATTCCATGGTTTTTAAGTATTATTTATAGGATTATGCAATCATCGCCATAATCTAACTTTAGAATATTTCATTCCCTCAAGAGAAACACCCTTTCCATTATCAGTCACACCTCACTCCCCACCACCTGCACCCCATCCCTTGGCAAACACTCATTTGCTGTCTGTCTCTACAGATTTGCCAGCTCTGGACATTTCTTATCAATGGAATCACACAGAATGCGGTCTTTTGTGACTAGCTTCTTGGCACCTGGCATAAAGCTTTCGAACACGAGACCTAATTTCTGATTATCCCAGAGTGTGCACTTGTGGCACACCAGCCCCATGAAACTCTCCACTAAAAAGCAAGATGATGATCCCATGGTCACATAACCTTGGGAAACGCTGCATGCTCTGTACACACCTTGGGGACTGAAGACTGAGAAGTCCCATTGCACAGGAACATGCTCGGCTATGCTGAAGTCAGCAATTCCAACTGTATTCAAGTCCCAGTCCCGGATGGAGAGTCCCTTTTGTGTGTGGAGGGTGGGGAGATTGACCGAGACAAGAGATTCACAGCAGATTGCAGAAATGGAGATTTGAGAAGGGGAGGTAAATTCATCGATCATGCCAAAGGTTCATTTCATTTCAATAATTTTCCCAAAGAAGTCAGGTTTAAAAGATCCTGTGAGTAGCTGGCTGCCTCCCAATATCCCTAAACATTCCTCTGCTTAGTTAATACACACGCTATCTCCTCCCTGCATGGAGCCTGTGGCACTTCAGACTCTTAAACAGTGTTCTATCATCATCTTCAGAGACAGCTCCTAGACACATCCTGGAGAGGTTCTGGAACCTCAGCTAAGCCTTTTGCACCCTTGGTTGAACAAAGTGAGGGTAGACGCTCTGTCAGTGCCGTGGCAGAGAAATCCATTAAAATGCCAGTCAGCTTGTCTCTTGGCTGAGGTGTTCCAAAGTGGTATGCCTAAAATCCAGGGGAGGAATTCTTTAGTCTAGATCTAAGATAATTAAAGCATTGCGTTTGAAATATTTCCTGCAGCTGGGTCAATGGGACATGTTTCTTAGATGCCGCAGGGCAGTCACTGCTTGCTAGGGATGCAGGCCAAGGAACAGACTGCAGCCCACCGAGCTCTTCTTTTTGGTCATTTTTCCTTGTACATAGAGTGGTTCAAGGGCCATGTCTTGTACTTCCCGTTTGCCTGGATTATGCTTACCATTCTGTTACAGCCATGGGACATGCTCAAAACCTGTAGCATCGATGGGTGCAGAGACGATGTTTGAGAGCATCCAGCGGGGGACTTCGGGAGGTCTCCCTCTTTGGGCAGAATGTTCATCAGCAGGCTTCCGTAACTCCATCAACAGTCATACTATGATGCACTTCATTTTAGCCTCTGTGGCTTCAGCTCAGTCCTTTAAAATTCCTTTTCTAGGCATTACACTAGGTGTTGCTCGTCGCAAGGATGGACATGGCACAATCCCTTCCCTCAAGGTTTATGCCGTCATGAAAGAAAGAAGCAACCAATACTTATGTATGACACAGATCAGTGCGGGGTATGTGGGTGCGCAGTGGAGAAACAAATAACTAAGACTTAGAAGGCCTAGACCGTTCGTTAGGGGAAGCGAGTCTAGAGAAGAAACAGAAGCTCCCAGTGCCAACAGGCGGGGAAAGGCATGTCAGGAAGAGAGAGCTGTGTGAGTGAAGGCACAAAACAACACAGGCAGTTGAGGATGACCTGTGGGTCACTGGGGTGCTGTGGTGTGGAGTGGACAGCGTGAGTCATTTCCTCAGAGGCGACTGGTTCCACAGGAGGTCACCTCTGTCTGCTCATTCGGCCATGGTGTATTTTAAGCCCAACACATCAAAAGCACTTTTTAGGTACTTGTTGCTATTATTATTACTAATTTTAAGACTTGCGCTAGTGTCTGATTATATTGCACACATCCTTAGGAAACAGGACTTCTGAAACTGTCAGCCTTGATACTGCAGCAGGTCCTAGAGCTGTATCACTTTACCCTGTTTCATTATAATGCTGATGAGGTGCCACAGGAACTCAATTAGCCTACGGTTAAAACGAGTTTCAGGACACATCACTGCATGTAAAGTTGCAGAATCTATCCATGACATTGGGGACTTACAATATTAAAAAATACTTTGCCAAAATAAGTTCACTTTACCTAAAATACTTTCATTTTCTTCTTTCAGAAGGTACATAAACACCTGAAGAATCAACATTTAATCAGAACTTCACTTCTGCCAAATATTCTATCTACCTACCTACCTACCTATCTAGGTAAGGGGAGGTCTGTAAAAAAATTTTAAAATAATAATAAATATACACACACACACAAAATATATACACATAAGGCATCTCTGATCAGTCATTTGAGTCCTGGGTTTGCACAAAAATACCTTTTAGGAGAGCAGAGGAGAAACCAAGGTAATATAAGTGCATCAACTGATGCTGTAATTGTTCTCCAATGACGACATCATTGAATCATGATGGGCGACAATGATAATGAACATCATCAACATCATGATGGGTGAAAGCCCAGGCTTCAGAGTTAGAGAGCCCCAAGTTCAAGTCTTAGTTCTGACACTGATAAGGTGTGAGAGCTTGAATCTGAAATCTGAGTCTTCTTGCTCTCACTGATAAAATGGGGCTCAAGCTGTTTTGAGAATTAATAAGAAAATGCTTCTAAAGCACCTAGCATTTGCCTGTTACACAGTGAGCCTTAAACACATAATAGCTATTATTAATCATCATTATTATTATTCAACCAGTTATCTATTGACATGGAGAAAATCAAAGTAGAATTTGGAGCCTAACATCCTCTAAAGCTTGTTCTTTAGAAAAACAACAGCAAAGGGCAGGAAGAGTGTGTGCTATATGTCAGAATGTGACAGCCAATCGGGGTAGAGACATGCACATGTGAACATTTATTGAGCATCTGCTACATGCCAGGTACTTTCCTAAATATTGTGGAGGTAGCAATGAACAAAGCAAGCAAAAATTACTGCTCTCGTAAACCTCGTAATCAAGTGGTGAAAGAAAGACAATAAAACTTGAATAAGTAAGGCATGTATGCCAGATGGTGATAAGTACTGTGCTGAAAAATAAAGCAAGGACGAAGGAGTGTGCGTGCTAGAGTTTGGAGCAGGGTTTGCAATTTTAAACAGGGTGGTCAGTGCCAAAAAGCTCTCTGTGGAGGTGATTCGGGATGCGTACACATTCACAGAATATCCTACAACTCAAAGCAGAAATTAAGAGCCAAAAGGAGGGTGTGTGGGTAACACTCCCAGGCAGTCTCCTTGGAAGTCACTCAGCTGATGTTTCCCACTTGAATTTTTGTTGCTGTTGTTGTGCTCTGTGGGTCAGTCCCTTGAGGACAGGACTGTCACACACAAGTCATAAATGCCACCTGAGCATGTTTGTGACCTGCTGCCATCTGCAGCACACTTGGAGAGGAGCTCCAAGTAAGCAAGCCAGAGACAGCAAGGAAGCTGCCAGGCACAGCTCACGGTGCGATGGAACTTACTCCTTTGCCAGAAATCACTATTCTCCTCTTCACTGAGTCCTGGGGAAGCAGAAATCGTATTCAATGATGCATCCTAAGAGCAGTAATGAGAGAGGAACAGACTTGTCTCTGGTGTGACTTCGTTGGTGGGGTTTTTATTCTCCGTGGATTTTCCCTTCTAGGTGGAGAAAAGGCAAGTGGTAACGCCACGGAGGCGGCCCTGTGACTCCTTGCTTTCTGGGTTCACATACAGAAGTGGCTTCACCCTGTGCTATACAACATTCAAAACCGCCTTCTCTGCTCAAGGTATGAAGAAATAAAATGTTACTCAAAGCTGTGATCTCCACAGGGAGATAAACGCTTAGCTGGTATCTCTTCTTCAGAAGTAGGTTACATTTTTTTTTTCTGACTTGTCAAGGGGAACTATCTCTTAGGTTCTTCTACTAGATGCCAGATTGAAACTTGACACAGATGCCAGTTAGGAATTCATTTAGCTACAAGCAGCAAACAGCCAGTTACCAGTGAATCGAATGATAAATGTGTTTAATTACACAAAGGCAGACAGTGCCGGGTGAGTGTGAGGCACATTAATGTGATCCAGACCCGACTCGTGTGTGTTTCTGCCCCGCCATCCTCAACCTGTTGAAGTTCTCAGTCCTCAGACCTTTTGCCTCTTGGTCACCAGGCCAATCAGAATCCATGGCAGGAAGAAAGAAAATGGGCAGCCCAACTTCATGTGTTCTTTTTCACCAAGAAAGCAAAAGCTCTCCTACAAGTACCCCAAGTGGACTTCCTCTTTCATTTCACTGCCCAGAACTGGCTCCACACTGTCTTGTCTACCTGTGGAGGCGGTGAAGCTGGGGTCTAAAGCAATTGTTCCTTAACTGAATACACGACAGAATGCCTGGAGGGGTTGTTAGGCCACAGACAGCGGGCGTCGCCCCCAGAAATGTGATTCAGGGGCTGGGTCAGGGCTGACAGCCGCACTGCAAACAAGTACCCAGACGAGTTTCTGCTGCTGCTCAGGGGCCCGCTTTGAGAGCCAGTGGTCGGAAGGAGGTCCTTTATGTTCTCAGTGCGCTCCCCTAAGCGGGCCCTTGCTGGCCTCCACTGAGCTTCTGTACTAACCTCTTACCTGCCTTTCACTGTCAGACATCACTGCTATATTCATGGTCCTAAGTCCAACCACTCATTGCTTATAATCTATGCTCCATTTATACGGGGCCCATGAAAAGGGAGCTTATAACGATTCGATTGTATTAGACCAACATCTTTCTGAGAATGCTTATAAAATCTGGTTAAATTTTTTTAAATAGCTGTGTAAAAGGATCACGAATTAGTCAAAATAGCCAGGATTTCAGAGGTCAAAGTCCAAGAAAAAAAAGAGAAATGCATGGATAAATTGTTCCAAATATTTACGGAATAAAGAGCTCCAATGTTACACAAAATCTTCCAGGCAATAGAAAAAGAGGGAGGGTTTTCTCAACATACCTTATGAAACCAGCATAACTTTGATCCCAGCCCAGATGGGGACTTACAAAAGAAAAAAACTATTTGCTAAGATCTCTTAGGAATATAGAGGAAAAGTTCCTAAGAAAAAACAAGAACGAACAAATAGAATGTAGCAATATACAAAAAAAAACACACAAAAAAAACACAGCACAACAAAGTTAGAATCCTGGAATGCAAGATTAGTTTTAACAATGACATTAAAAAAGGTGGAAAGTCATATGATCACCTTAATAGATGCATAAAAATCACTTGATTAAATTCAGTCACTGACCATGAAAACAACACCCTAAAAAGCTTTTAACAAACAGGGGTAAAAGGAAACTGCCTTAATTTGATAAAGTATATCTATGGATACTCTTCCACAAACATCCCGTGTAATGCTGAAAGTCAAATCTGGGTCTAAGACGAGGGTGCTCTCTGTAACAGTTTCTATTTAACATCATACTGGAGGGCCTACAGAGCACAAGGTGGCAAGGGAGAGCAATAAAAGCTATAAGGATTTAAAAAGCAGAACTAAAACGATAATTGTTCATTATCGTTGGAAGACCTGAGAGTGTACGAGTATATAAAATTAAGAGTGGGACTATATATATAGCAAAGGACTCATATCAATTATGTATATATAAGAGAAATGTAAAAATCAGTATGAAAAGGATATCCCATTGAAAAATGAAGAACTGAGGACACCCTTTTTGGCAAGTATTGACAAGAATCTGAAGTAACTGGAACTCTCGTAAACGACTGCTGGGAGTGTCAGTTGGAACCACCACACGGGGAAACCAAGCACAAGTGTATTCTCTGACACAACAGTCCTACACCTAGATACGCCTAAAAGAAATGCATTCCTGTGTGAGTGAGGCAGGGTTCCCAGGAGCAGGCCCTGAGAGGAGGATCGGTACGCAAGCCATGTATTAAGGATGCGCTTCCAGGAGTGAGGTGGGAGCTGGACAGAGGTGGGGAGGAAGTCAAACAAGGCCGTGCGTTCGGGCAAGAGCCTATATGAGGGCGGCCTCAGCACCGCCGCGCAGGGAGCTATGCTCTGTGCCTCAGAGCTCACCCTCACGTGAGGCCAGGGGCTAGGCTTTCACCAAGGTCAGGCTCTGGCTAAGGGGGAGCGGGTGGGACAGGGAGGCAACAATTTAAAACTTCCAGCCACTTCCGTCTCTCCTCCTCTGTGGCCTCGAAAGCCAAGGCATGCACAAGCTGGAGGAAGGTCACACAGGGGTCTGGGCACTGAGTTCCAGACATGTCTACTAGAGGATGTGTACCAAAAATCATATACAACAATTTCATGACAACATTACTGCAATAGGCAGAGCCTGTAAACAACCAGTAAAATGGGTAAATAACTATGAAATAATCATACGACAAAATACTACACAGCAATGAAAATCAATGATCATGGGTCAACTTCAGATATACACTGAACTAAAGAAGGCAGACCCAGGAGTACACACAGTATGCTTTCATCTGTATAAACTATACAAACAAGCAAAACTAACTTTTGGAGACAGGAGTCAGGACAGAGTTTACTTTCAGGGATGATGGCTAAGAGACGGCGGGAGAGGACTCTGGGGACTTGGCTCCTGCTCTTTCTTGGCCTGGATTTTGGTGAAAAGGGTGCATTCACTTCCGAGACACTCTTTAACAGAACAGTTGACATTTGGGCACTGTTCTGTTTGTATCTTGTAATTCAATAAAACATTTCCTTTAAACAAAACTAAAAAAAAGAGAGAGAGAGAAACAAAACTGACTGATGTTTACAACATTCTCTTTTGCCAAGTATGTGCCAAGTAGTGCTGCTCATGGGCTCCGAGGGGATCCACCTGTCCTCGCCCGAGGCAGAAGTGGATGCCTGAGGCCAATGCACTGTTCATCAAAAAGGAAAACCACCAAGGCGATTCTGAGCTGATGCAAGAACGCATGAGTCAGTGCAGGTATACCTGGGAAAGATACAGATGTGCTCTGTAATGGTAGGTAGAACCAAGCTTTCCGCCAACTGCCACCCCAGTGCCGAGCAGGATCGAACCCGGACAGAGGCACGCCTCTTACGCTGGCTGCGACGTGTTCATTTTGCCACTCCAGTGTATTGCCCCGTTTACAGGAGCCAAGTGCTGGACATCATGAGACACACACCTAAGTCCACCGCTTACTCGGACATCTAGGGAAGCCACTGTGTAGCACCCAGGGCCCCGAAAACTGTACTGTCTACCTCACTGACATATTCAGTTTTTCTTTGTTGAACTCACTCCTAACCACCGAAGTTGAGGAAAAAGCTTGTCCTTGTTTTGGTATTTTTATTTCCCCGGCTCACAAGAAGAGTTCTTTTTCTATGCAATGCAGGGAAGTCCATGTTAGACCTTGCATTGGGGAACATTTTTCTTATTTTTTCCATTACTTTACTCTTGTTGACAGAAGGTTAGGCTCAAGAATATCAAGGTATCAGGAACCAGAAAGGCAGAAAAGGGGAATGCGGTCCATGGGAAAAGACAGGGGCAGCAGGGTCCCTGCTCTCTAAATGGCAGGCCAGCTGATTTAAGGGCGAGTAACCGAGCTAGGTGACTAGAGGAAGGTTCAAAGGAACTAAGAATCAATGAAGTGTGCTATCATTTTTATAAGTGTGTTAAAATACATTTTTATGCTAAATACTTCACCCTGGGAATCCTGAATAAAATTATATTTGACAATGCTTAGTAAGTGTTGTATTGTAAGTGAGACTTTAAAAGCCAGTCACTTCAGGGTAGTTACGGTTTTCTGCGGGCGAAATTTCAGTGCGACCCTCTCTGCCATCTTCCGACACCTCTTGCCTGCTTCTCTGTACAAGGCAGGAGGATCTTTACGTCCCGAAAGTTCTGGTTTGTTATTCTGAGCTGCTACACAGAACTTCATGTTTGCAAAACCCCTTTGTAATCAATTATTAATCTCTTCCAGGACCACTCTTTGGTTACAGGAATTCTTGCTCTCCTTTCTGTTTTTCATTGAAAAAGCTGAAGAGCAGTATCATTAAGTTTGTAAAATAAAAATCATCCACAACCCCCGGACCCTAATGCACCTTTTCATACTAGCTATACCTTTCTAGCTTTTGGCTTTATAAATAAATGTTTATTACAGCAACAAAACTATATACAAAATTTAAAATTTATAAGTTAGCACTGCATCATGAAAATGACCTTTTTCCTATGTAATTTTGAAATATAGTTTTAATAGTTTGCTATATTTATGCAAGTCAATGTACCATATCATAATATCTAAAATAACTCTCCATTATTTAGTATTAAGGTTGCTTGCAGTTTTCATTAATACAATGAGTGCTGAGGTGAAGGCTTGCAGAATGAAATTTCTTGTTCACTTTCATCTCCCCAGATTCTTGCACAAAATTTGGTAGGCAATAGGCACAAATAAATATTTAACAAGTTAATTAACAAATGATACTTTTGTTTCCTTCTGATGAATTATTTCTTTAGGATGAACTTTCAAGAATAAAATCATTGTGTAAAAGGGAGTAAACATTCTGAAGTCCTTCATATATACTAGTAAATTGCTTTTTAAAAGATTTATATCAATTCTTTAAAGCTTTCACTATCATATGATTTCAAATGCTGACCTGGCCATCAAAACAGCTCCCTAATATTGTTTTAATTTTCACAGTAGAACATACATAGCATCATGTTGTTTGTGATTATTTTACTTGCCTGTTTGTCCCACTGAATGTCTGGAGAGTATCTTGATCCATCTCAATTCCAGGTGCACAGCTCAGAGCTTGGTATGCAGTAGATGCTCAGTGAATATTAAGTTGATGAATTGAAGAACATTTTTGACCATCATGCTGCTGGAATATCTAAATTTAAAAAAAAAAGTTTTGCTTAAAGCAAAAGTTCCAACTCTGCTTTCAACGTCTGTGGGATCAAGTGGGATAACGTCTGTAAGCTGGAGATATTGATACCTCTTGTCTCATCAAGTTGTGATGAGCTAATATAAATATATATAAGCTAACAGAAATAAATGCTTGACTCAGTGAAAACACTCAACAAAATACCTGCTTCATTTGGGCCCATTTAGCTAAGGAGTCTTCCTGCTTCCTCTATAAAATTGAGTAAGTTCAGCCCTAGACTGGTGTGTCTCAGTAGACTGGGCACAAGTCTCAGTAGACTGAACAGGGTCGCTGGTTCAGTCCCAGTCAGGGCACATGCCTGGGTTGTGGGCCAGGTCCCCGGTTGGGAGCATGTGAGAGGCAACCGACCACTGATGTTTCTCTCCCTCTCTTTCTCCCTCCCTTTCTCTGGAAATAAATAAATAATAATTGAATTTGTTCATCGCGTGTTGTAAATATTAATCTGTTACTTGTTTTATCAAATTTCATGTAAATTTTTCACACTTGGTTCTTTTAAATTTTATTTTTCTTTTAAATGTTTTATATATTTGAAATGGTCCTTCTTTCAGTGATTTTCCCCCCAGATTCATGTTGAAAACATCTTGATCTTGTTTCCCTAATTACTGTACTTTGAATGTTTCTAAAACTAAAATTTAAAATCTGTTTTAACTTTCTAATATAGCCAGGCTTATCTGATGTATATAGCATAATGTACAAACATAAATTCACTCTCCCCCCCTCAACTTGCTATCTCATCATTACTAATTAACACTTATGCAATGGGTCATATACTGATGTATTTCTGAGGACTTACAGTTTAATTTTGGTGCCAGGGTCATACTACTTACTTGGCTTTGGTTGTATAATGCATCTGAGTATTTAGCTGACTAAGGCCCTCTCCACGCACTCTTTCCAGCTTCTCAATACCACAATGATCTTACTTTGAACTACGTTTTTAAAAAAAAACGTCCTATTACAGTTGACATACAATATTATCTTAGTTTCAGGTATACAATACGGTGCTTAGACATTTGTACAACACAGTCACCTAGCAGTAGTGGTGGTGGTGGGGAATGTTCCACTCTGCTAACTGCCAGAGCAGAACTCTTTTTGCCTCACTACCAGCTGTATCCTACTCACAGAAGTGATCAACTTGATGAACAGGGTACTGCAGAAATTTTTTTGAGCCAACATCTAAAAACTTTAGAGAATTTGTTTAGCCATCCAAAACGTGTTTTCTTTGGCAGTTGGCGGACTGTTTGTACAGTCCACGCTTACAGGCAGCAGCGCCCCTCGGACAGAGAGCCCGCCCCAAGCCTCTGCAGTCCCAGCCCCGCCTCCTCATAGAGGACTGCGGTCAGCAGCCACTGACCACCTGCCCACAATGTGTTCTCTTCAAAATAGAGAAGCAGTCCTCTGCAAATGTGTACTTATGAAAATAAAAAGGTAGACTTGGAGGGATGAGGGAAGAGAGCCCATTTCTTTGTGGAGGTAAAGTTTGCACCATCGCATCTAGTATCAGAGTCACCTGCCTGGTCCTCTGCAGGCTGCGAACAGTCTACTGGAACCTGGTAGATTCTATTTCTACACATAACCAAATTTTATTTCCACTATCGTGGTTTATGAAATGTTTGGGTTGCCAAGACTTGAATCATAGAGGCAATTGATGTTTTGTGCTTCAGAGTTTCAGCTTGCAAAACAACATTATTTTTCCTTCAGGAGTATCAAGAGTAAAGGTATTTTTATAGTTATAACAGAAGAGCTATAAAAATTAGACATCACTGAGTGATCCAGTTTTGGTCAAACAGAGCTGATGTGTGGAATAACAACTTTTGTTCCCCTATTTTTACTGACACTATTATTGGCACAAAAACCTTCCACCCATTCTTCCCACATTTGTTATCTGATGAGCAAAGCTCAAAGCCACTTAGACAGAACTGCCTTGTGATTGGCCCAGGGCCCTGAGCCTGAGTTGCTGGTTCCAAACGCTGATTATACTATTACCAATACAACTACCAGTAATTCCATCACTCTCCTCAACCAATCAAGTTCTTAACAAGTAGTGTTACAAAAATCCATATGTAAAAGTAATACATGCTTTTCAAGATTTTCTCAATGTTTTCCAATGAGATGATTTTGATTGATTAAGGAAGAAAGGTTTTTGGAGAGAGGGAGAGAGAGAGGGAGAGACGCCTGTACTTATAGTTCTGGGGGCTAGAAGTTCAAGATCAAGATGTCAGCAGGCTGGTTCTAAGGGCTGTAAAGGAAGATCGGTTGCAGACCTCTCTGTCTTTGGCTTCTATGTGCCTGTCACCTCCCTGTATCTTCACGTGGTCTTTCCTGTGTTTCTGTGTCCTAATCTCCTCGTATAAGGACACCAATTTGATTAGGGCCCAACCTAAAGATCTTTTAATTTAATTACCTCTTTAAAGACCCTATCTCCCAACACAGTTGCCTTCTGAGGAAGGTACTGAGGGTTAGGACTTCAACATATGAATTTTAGGGGGGACATAACTCCCTATAACAGTCCTCACTACCCATCGACTTATAGTGAGAATTAGGAAATCTTTGAAAAGGAAAAGAAATCACTCATTCAAATCAGAGTAAAGCATTCCTGATATTTTGACATTTTTCCTTCCCAGTTTCATTTTTTGTAATGTGTAGTTTTGTTACATGACTGAAATCATACTACATACACAATTTTGATTCCAGCTTTCTCCAATTAATGTTAGAAAATGAGCAGTTTAAATTTATATATTTTCTCTAAGTTTGAGGATCACAATGAAATATGTCTTATAAAAGAATTTCATCATCTGATTCTATTTTTACCATCAATTTATTTACATAACAAGGGATTATTGATTTATTGAATGTCTGAAACAGGAACAAGATTCTGATTTTTTTCTTAACTGATTTTTTTGGAAAATTGTAATGTCTGTCAATTTTTTTTTATCATACATCTACTTAGGCTTTTTATTTTATTCATGCATATTGGTATTTATGTTTTTTAATGAGACGTATAATTCATTGCCTTGTTCAGATTTAATGTATATTAATGTAATATTTATATGAAGTTAATCTCTTTTATATTGATTGCTTACCCTTATCATTTTTAAATGATTCATTTATTATTTTTATCTAACTTCCTTCGCTAGATTTACCAACAGTTTATTCAACACATTATGGTTTTCCTAGATGCAGTCATTATATTTATTTATTATTTCCAATGTTTTTGTATATTTGTCTAAATTTGTTTCTTCTTTTATCTTTATTTACAACTGTAAATTTCTCTTGAAATGTTTCTTTGAAAAATTCTAACTAAATTCACAGATTACGATAATTTTTTAGAGAAAATTAATAAGTACTACACTATTACCTACTCGTAAATTTTATGAAGGAATAAAGCAATTTTACTTTTATTGTTTTTAAATATACTGGTCTTATATCCCTAATTAATTCCTTAAACAAGAAGTTATGCAGGAGAGTAGGATTGTTTGGGGGTTTTTTAAAGATTTTATTGGGCTAATCCTTAAGAAAGTGAGTAGCAATAGGCTGGTATATCGAGCTGCGTTACAGGGCTGCCACTCAAGGTTGCACAGGTGAAGCACTGAACACCTGCAGGGGGAGCCAGTCACAATGTAAAACTATGAATAGCACCCTTGGACTTGTGTAGTGCACAATCTGCAAGCAGTCTTTAGGGACTCATGCTTTTTGCCTCCATAATCCTAGTCTCAGAATTTTATCTCAAGAAACAATTCTACAGAAGAAAAATGTGTTAATTCTTATCCACCAATGTCAGTGAAAAATTGGGAACATTTATCACATTTTAGTTTTTAGTGTCCACAATTAGAAATGATCATACATTTCATAAATTTAGATACCATGTATCCCAAATACATGAGGTATTACACATTTATTATTGAATATAACTCTGAAAAGACACCAAGCAATTACCAGGACTACATTATTAAACCAAGAATTATAAATTATTATACCCATTCTGATTGTAACTTGCATATTACTATTTATTCACATGGTCCATAATTAGGTTATATTAAAATAGAAAAATAATGCATCTTTTGGTAAAAAAAAAAATCCCAAATATTATAGTCACATACGATTTTTTTCTAGAGCAAACAAATGAGCCATGGGTCACAGAAAATTAATATTTGGTGCTTTCCAAAGTCAGATTATTACTGTTTTAACTTAAAAATCTACTTTTTAAAAAAGCACTTCAAGCACAATGAGTGCGCCATCCCGTGTTCCTCCCCAACTTACTGTGGATAATGCTGTTCTTTGTCACAGGTTTCCCTGCCCTCTCCCTGTCACTTGGCATCTGCATGCCCCTATGCATTTTCCAGACCCAGGACGCAAAGACTCCCCGACCAGTTAACGATAATCAGCACGTCATGCAGAGGCAATTTTTTCTCTCTGACCAGCAGTGATAATCCACAAGAAGGTTGGTTTTCACACTAGGGAGCAGAAACGGGCAGCAGGTGGTTTTCAGTTATTCCGACAGCACCTCATTGAGCTGGCACCTCTTTCTATAGCACAGCAGGAAAACTGCTCGGTTGTCAATGCATTCATGCCATTTTTAAGAATTTCCCTCAAAAGCTTGCCTAATTTATGACAAAGCCATTGGCTGCCTTTGACCACAGTTAGAGCATTAAAACAACGTATTCGGGTTATTCAATTTCCTGTAGATGTTTCAAATTCAGTTTTCTTTTATTTCAAGGATCCAGGTTATACGTATTTTAACGTATGCTGTGTATGGCTTTAGGGAATTACAAAGCAGATCTTCCAGACGTGATCTGGCCTGATTCATATACTGATCCCAAGGCCAGTATCCTTGTTAACATTAGTCCCTAAAAATAAAAATTCTATGTATAAAGAGACAAGACTCTTGTCTTGTGCTCAAGGCTGCACAAAATGTTTTGTCAAAAAATGTTTAATTCCATGCTACAGTGCAGACACTGGGAATCGTTAAGCCAGGACATATCTGAAGAATAAATGTAAACATTTGGTTCTAAGCTGATTTATTCCTCTGAAAAACAAACCCACCATAAATGATAAACACCATGTCTTGGCTCCAGTAAAATCGCAAACCCTGTTATTTAGAACTGATTGGGTGCTCTGTAGATGTTGGTTTTGGGTGCACTCAGAAAATAATCATTTGAAGAAATAATCACTTTTTTAGTTTACAGATTCGATGCAGTTGGTTGCCTCATGTAACCCCTAAGTTCTCTCTCTCTTCTGCGGTTTTCATCAATTTTATACTTAATATCTGTTACTAAAATGGAAAATTTTGCCAAATATGAACTAGAGACATGGCATTACTTTTAATGAGAAGACGCGTATCTTAAATCTATGTGAATAATGCTTTCAGAAGTTTCATGAAGGTTTGAACCTTTCTTTTTTTTTCATTTCCATTGCTCTATGTCCAGTCCTCATGCCTTGACCCACTGGGGCCAGCAACGTCCTGAAATGGGGAGAAACAAGTGAAGGCAGACCTCCCACCTGAGGCTGTAACGCCTGAATTAGAAAGTTTCTAGGAGCAGAACCCCATGGGCATGCCAGGTCAGAACCAGAAAATGGATCAATAATCCAACTGGACCAGCCAATCTGAGCAGACAAATAAGATGCAAGTTAGTGATAAGAAAAATTTTAAAGGCCAATGTTTGGAAATACTAAGAAGTGCACTTGCTAAGCATATGTTAATAGTATGTTTAGTTTTGTAAGAAACTGCCAGACTATCTTCCAAGCGGCTGTGCCGTGCTGCACTCCCGCCAGCAATGAATGAGCGCGCCCGTTGCTCCACGTCCTCGCCAGCATTCCGCGCTGTGAGTGCTCTGGGCTCCCTGCTGCTGGCCGTTCTAACGGGGGCTAGTGGTTATCTCACTGTTGCTTTAATCTGCATTTCTTCGATGATTTAGTATGGGAGCATCTTTTCACGTGCTTATTGGCCATCTGTGTATTTTCTTTAGTGAAGGGTTGGTATTTTTAAAGAGTACGGGCACAGTGCTCAAACCTTCATAGAATGTCCCTTATTTTGCTTTGATGCCTCCTTCTGTCTAGATTCATGCTATGCATTTTTGTCAGGTATACACAGGAGAAGCGTGGTATTCTTCTCAGTGCATCATATCAGAAGGCACACAATGACATTATCTCTCATTACTAATGCTATTAAGGTGACATCAGCCAAATTTCTCCACTGAAAAGTTACCTTTTTTCCTTGTAATTAACAGGTATCTTGTGACGTCATACACTGAGACAATGTACATGTACCACTTCTCATCACACTTTTGCCCAGGAGTTTTGGCATCCTCAATAATTCTTATCTAAACAACTATTACTATACTAGTTGCCAAGTGGCACCATTCTAATAGTATAATTTCTTCAATATTTCATTGGAATTTTTCTTTAAGGGAAAGCTTTTTATCAGTGACATTAATTTATATATTCATTTACATGTTTATCTTACTGAGGACTTATGAGTTTTTATTTATTCTATGGGTTACTATACTTAATTCTGTTGTTCAAATTATTTTGCATTTGATTAGTGGAAGCACCTTCAAGTTAGCTCCCCTGGCCTTTTACACAGAGCATTGCTGTGTTACAGTATTTGTTCCAGCCCTAAAATAAGCCATTTCTCCAAGGAGCCCTGGTTTCTTTTATTGGAAAGACGGGTTACATTTAATTTATAAGCGCAGTTTATTCTTTTTCTTTTTTTGGCAGTAATTGGTCATCTATTATATTTAAGGCAAAGATGCGGTACTTTGAAACTAAAAATGTGTTTCTTTACCCCAAGGAGTTTCTATACTAAATGAGAGATAAAGCAAATACAAAAATTCCCCCACAAGATAAAAGTGATGTGTTACAAGGTAGTTAACCATGAGATGCAGTGAGATGCGGAGAAGGGGGAATTCCCTTTAGGCTGTGAGAGAGTTCAGAAAGGATCTAAAAGGGAAGGAGCATTTGAGCTCTTTGGGGGACTTAAATAAGGACAAAATAGGGAAAGACGGAAAAGATCGAGTAGAGAAAAATGTTTGCTTGTTCTTGAGACAACAGATGCAAATTTACTAACTAAATTTACCTACAATTATTTTAAACCTATACATCTTTTCAGATTTTAAAGGGAGGCCTTGGCTGTGGCGGCGGAACGGGGGCCAGTCCTCAGACGCTGCTCGAACTGGCAGAGCTCTCCCTGGATGCTCCTGCCTCTTAGAGCCTCCATTTCTTCCCACTGAGTCTGAGTTTCTGGTTCACGAATCCATTGTTTAAAAAAAAAAAAAAAAAAGTAATGCATGGGTAAACTGTGTAAATTTTATTCTAGTATGTGTCTCATGCAATACTTGGAACACATCTGTACTAAAAACTGTCCTTTGTTTACCTGAAATTCAAATTTACCTGGGCATCCTGTATTTTATTTCACACCCACATGACTGGGAAACAGAAGTCTATGCTGACGCCCTGCCCTATGATGCCCCCTCCCGGTGTCTAAGAGGAGCCAGTACCCTGTGGACATGCCCTGTTTGCACAATAATTGTGCAGTGTGAGACCAGTGGGTAAATTGGACATTGAGGGAATTTATAATCAGATGGTGCATACAAACACCATGAGATAAATTACCCATATTAGTTTTTATTTAAACTATAATTGAATACATGAATAGAAAATTAATGTAATGTATTGATACCATCTGGTACTCCAATTTTATACTATTTTTTTTCAACTGTGTTAATTTAAACAAGATGGAATTGCCCCCCTATGTGGTTTTATTTCATTAATTACTGTTTTCTCTTAGATACAATACCATTGTGTTGACCATGATCTTAGGTAGAGTTAGTAATTTGTAGATAATAGAACAGGTGTAAAGTCTTCAATAAGCCAAAGTTCTTACTAGTTACACGCATGCTAAGACTCAGCAGTTTACCTGAATACCAAGACTGAGAAATTTCCAATACAACATTACATTCTCTAGAAATGTATCTAAAAAGGTTTGGATTCATTCACTCATATGTTCCTTCTCTTCTCTGCCTCTTTGTTTACTGCCTACCATGTGCCAGGGACTTACTGAGTACTAAGGACAGAATGAGATATAAGACATAGTCCCAGTAGCTATGGCATCTCAGTCTAGGGAGAAATTCAGACCTATAAACTGACAATGGCAGTGTGATTTAATGAGACTCAGTTACAGTACTCTGGGGACACAGAAAAGAGTCTCTGATATGATGGAAAGAAGAAAAGTGAGTGAAGACAGAAATGAGCAAAAGGTAGGCAGTCAGAGAAAATGAGCAGAAGTGGCAGGTAAAGGTGTTTAACACAATTTCCGGTTCCACTGTTTAGCTGAGTGCTTCAGACTTGCACAGGACCTTGTAGTTTACGAAGCACAGAGATTTTCATACACACATTAATTCATTGTTTAGGTCTTACACTTGTGTTGCTATGATGTTATTTTTATAAGGCAAAGAAAGGCTATAAAATGCTCCAGGTTCAAGGATGCTAGAGCTATGTCATTGAGTACAAAGCCTGACCCTGGGCTGGACCCCAGAGAGGAGGGGGAGATGCCGTGAAGACCAGAACTGGGTCAACTGACAACACGGGAGAAGGAACAGTAGACTGAACTATTGTACTCTGTTACACTTCTGAAGCTGAAACTGTAGAGAAGTCATATAAGAGAACAGCCTTATTCTTAGGAAATACAGACTGAGGTGTTCAGGTGTTAAAGACCATGATGCATGGAATTATCTTCAAGTGGTCAAAAGTATTTTATGCATACGTATGTATACATGAAATACATACATAAACATATATGTGTGCATATATATGGAGAGAGAATACAAATGACAAATGATGATGGAAAGACAGGGTGAAATGTTAACAATAGGTGAAACTGGGCACAGGATATATGTGTGTTCCCAGTTATTTTTATTCTTGCAAGTTTTCTGTAAGTTTAAGATTATTCTCAAAAGCACTTTTACACATCAGCTCTGTGTAAAACAACCTCACGACAACGAAGTAACACAGTCTCATTATTCCCATTATACAGACGAAGATACCAAAATGAACTATTTAGAATCGCATAGCTAGTCTGTGACAGGCTCGGGAGTAGAACCCACGGTTTCACAGCACAAAGCCTGCACGCGTCTCATCAGTCCACTCAGGCAGCCACACAGCTGACCTTATTTAGGTGCATACGAAGGGGGATGAATTTTTTGGACAACTTTGTGCTAGCTAAACATGCTGTGCCCTCCCTCGGCCCTGCCTGTGTCATGGCATAGCCAGGTAGGCTTTGGCGAAAAGAAATCCACGGTGTTAAGTACATGCACGGCCTACATGCCGGCCACAAGCCACCTGCCGCCGTGGACAAGCAGAGGGAGGCCCAGGGAAAGAAGCTGACTGGCACTCCCAGGCTGGGCGGGTTTGCCCTCCTGGTTACTAAGAAGTCACTGCATGGTGGAAGTGCTTAGTGGGGCCCTCGATTAACATACAGGTATTTCTGGATTCCAGGGCCCATTCCAAAAGCCCCACATACCTCTTCTCCAAAAGCGTTTGTCACCAGTGCTCTAGAACTGCTTCTTCCAAGTCCCCTGACCAACTGGTCAAACTGTTAGCCACTGCCCGTGGAAAAGAAGAAACCCTTGAGTAAGGCTGTCTCTTCTCCCAAATAAAATGGCCAAGAAGATGGGGCTGCTACGTTTTGCTCGCTGAGCCAGTTTTCCTTCTCTGTTCTCTTTTATGCCCATTCCTGAGTGAGCTATAACAGTGCGTCACTGAATTTTGTCCATTGCCAGAATGTCATGCAGAGCCATCCAAAACACAGGCTTGCTTTATTTCTCCTTAGTCGAGCGGCAGAGGGAACAATCTGCTAGGAAGAGGTGTGAGCTTAGGGAGGGCTAGCCCCGTGCTCACACACCGTTCCTCCTATGCAGCCCTTCGCACCCGGGCTTCCCACAGTACAGGGCCAAGACAACACCCAACTGGTATATATGCCATGTCCGTGTTCTGTATCCATGTCTGCATACACTCCTGTTAACACCCAAAATCTTAAAATCCTTTAGAGGGCCAAGGCCTTTTCTATCATTCCCAAGCACCCTACCCTCAATATCTAACCCCATGCCTGGATTCCAGTAGTATGGTCATTATATTTGACAAATAAAAATTCTGGACACACAGATAAATTTGAATTTTAGGCAAACATTATTTTGAGTATAAATATCCCATGCAATACTTGGGACATCTTTATACAAAAAAGGGTTGTTGTTGTTTTTTTTAATTCAAATTTATCTGGGTATCTTATATTATATGTGGCAAACTTCATAGTAGGTTCTCAATAAGTATTTTTTACCTTTATGAATAAAATTTAAAAAGTAATGAACTTTACCTAGTGCTTACTATATCCTTTTCATCTCACTGAACTTTTCCATAGGTGTACAATATCTTTAAGTACTAACCCTTTTTCTTTGTGGTTTCTAGAGATGGTATCTTTGCCCCAGTGGGAAGTTATCCTAACAGAGTCAGAGAATACAAAATGTAAACGTTCAAGCACAAGATGGAAAAACTGGGGAGGAATCACTGTCCACCAATGTTCTCTCTTTTGTCTAGTCTAGATGTAGGCAAAGGGGAGAGGAGGGAGTATGACAGCTGTTCCTGAAAAGACAGAGCCTATTTCCCTACCTGTTTGAATACTGGGTGTAAGGAACAGTAGACTCGCCGGATAGATTAGGGGATCCAAAAATAGAGGAGATTCCTGCCCTGCTTTCTGTCCTGTTCCCTGGGAGACTGAGTTAATCAGCCACTGCTATGTAACACTAGCCACAGAATCTCTCGGTGTATACCACTAGGCATTTATTTTTGCTCACAGGTTTGGAGATTGTTCATGGTAGTTCTGATTCAGGCTGTGGGTCTCTCCTCTGTGTGACCCTTTTGGGAACCCAGGCTGGAGGGGCAGTGATGCATGATGGAGGTAGGAAACTTCCAGAATGATGGGTAGAAATGCTCAATGCCCCTTCATGCTGAAACTCAGAACTCGGGACGTTTCCTGCTTCCGCCAACATGCCATTTGGTCAAAACAATACAGGTCCAAGCTCAACATCAATGGGCTCAAAAGGTAACCCTCCCTGTACGGGGTGGTGATTTACCAAATATTTAAACCTCCTACCAGCTATGGTAAACACCATGAGACAGCTGCATAGGATACTGAAACAGAAAGGGCTGAGACAGCCTCCCTGAGACCGTGAATCCTCTCCCTGAACAGAGGGAGCAGAAAAACAATTTCCCTCTGTGGCCTAGATGATGTGAAAACTACGTGGCAGAATGCCTACTCACATATATTTGCACTGTCTTGGCAGCTCTGCCATAGGCAAGGGTTTATCCAGCATCTACTTGGAAAATACACATTAGACATAACAGTCACCGGTCACTGAAGGCTTGGCTCTGCCATCTGGGTCTCAGTTAATTCTTGTAATCAGCCTATCTAACAGACAGTATTCTTCCCGGTTTGTATGTAAGAAGGATGAGGCTGGGAAAGATGAGCAATTAAGCCCAGGAACCTTGGCAAGAGCCAGAAGAGCTGGGATCAGAACCCATGTGGGTCTGGGTCGAGGTCTGTGGCTTTCAACTGCTCTGCACTGCGGTCTGTGAACCCAGGTCTTCTCATGGAGAGTTGTTCTCTCTGTTTTTTTCCAGGGGTTAAGCGGACCCTCAGAGGTCCACTTTGGGCCACGGCTATGCAAAAACCAGGAGGAAAGCTTGATGGGGAAAATTAAGCAGCTTTTCCCACTAGGGGTTTGGTAAAAGACAACCAAGAGCAGCGGGGTCCAGAAAAGTGTCTCTTCAAACAGGCTGAGACACGCAGCTGGCCACCTCCAGGCAGCCCCTGTGAGTCCTGCCGAGGGAAAGGAAGACGGGGACTGGCACTGGCTCTGGGGCTGGCAGGTGAGATGCCACTGGGGGGCTCCAGCGGCAGCCTTCAAGTTTGACTGCCTCCAGTAACATTCTATTTATCATGGCTCTGCACTTGGTTTTGTCAGCTACTGAGTCAGTAGGGGGAGTATTTAATTAAAATCACTGTGGTGCTGTGGAAATGAGAGATTGGGAAGAAAGCCAAGCTCCCCAGGCCTCCCCTTTTCCTGGTCCTTCTGTGCAGAGCCCCACTGCCAGGGCTGGGGCCTGTGACCCTCCCTCTGTCCTCCCTCACCAGGCAGATGGCACAATTGAGCTTTTAACATCAAGAGGGTGGCAATAGAGCTTTTGGCAGCTGTGCACACGAATGGAGGGGATGCAACTTGTTTTATTTAACCAATCACTGTGGGGAGGCTGGTGGCAGCAGTTAGAAGAGAAGTTGTGACGTTACTAGACTGCATCAAGGACCATACTCTGCTTCCAAGGGTGGTAGGTACCAGGAAGCGTGGGGACCGGAGAACCAAAGTATCCTATTTCTGAGGATTCTGAGCTGAGATGTGGCCCAAACACTTACTGATTAGCTCTTTGGGACTCTGAGCCAGAGCATGTGGTCCAGGCCCACATCAAAGGGCCCATTCTCACTTCCTAAACCCAAATCAAGAATTTGGGATTCAATGATCCTCCTGTAGATACAGTGTAAACAGGAAGACCTTGACAGGAACTCGACCAGGTAAGTGTAACTAACTGCAAAGAAGAAATCAATGTGTAATTGACCAAACAGTATATATAAACAGTGAGTAAGCCTCCCTTTAGAGAGACAAGAGGTTTAATTGCTGCAAGTAAATAAAACTACCTTGCCCACTCTTATTCTTGAATAAAGCACCCCAAGGGTGGACCCCTTGAATTCGGTAACATACGCAGCTCCCCAAGCCAGATCCCTTCCTCACACTCATTGCAGTGCAGCCATCCAGCTCTATTTGAAGGTTTTGCGTCTGCAAATTCAACCAACCATAGATCGAAAATATTTGAAATAGACAAAACATCTCAGAAAGTTCCAAAATGCAAAACCTGAGTTTGCCACGAGCCGAATCCACGCAAACAAAGTGGTGTGCAGGTACACCCTGCTGTAGCCTATATGCAAATATAGGCTCTACGCCAACCCTATGCCGTTTTACATAAGGGACCTGAGTATTGTGGGTTTTGGTACACGGGGGGGTCCCGAAACCAACTTCCCATGGATACTGAGGGACAACTGTATACTACAGCACTGTTTTGTTTCTCACACCTGGCTATAAGCTTTTTGAATTGGGACTTGTGTTTTTCCCCTCTCTATGCAATTATTTCCAAACCCAGCGCCTGGTGAAAAGCATCTGCTCAACAGCTAACTGTTCAAGGGATGAAAGGTTGACAGAAGTGGGACCAAGTGACATGGAGCACAGAGGTGGCAGGACCTTTCCATCACAGTAAGAAAAATCCAGAAAGCACCATAGAGGAAATGGCTTTTGAGCTGGGCCCAATGCCTCCAATATTTACTCACTAATCTTACAAGCCTTAGTCCTCTCATTTGTAAAACATGATCGTAAGTGCTGGGGGAGTTAATACAATGTGAATATAAAGAATGTACTAAGCACTCAATTCATGGTAGTTGTTTTTTATCACAAATGCATACAAGGTGTGTAGGGTGTGGTGAGTAGTTGGGTGTAGGAAGGTGGACTGAGTCTCACTGAGAGGGGCTACCTGGCCAGCCCAAGGAATTTGGCCTTGTTCCTGGAGGCAGGGAGCTCGTGTCAGTGTGACATTATGAGCACAATCTCCATGGTCAGGTTCCAGTCCTGGCTTGACTTCATGATAGGTATGTGAACTGAACAGCCAACTTAGCATTTTAAGCCTTGGTCTCTTCATCTCTAAAATAGAAAAAGGAATATATTGGTTCCCCATGGCTGTCATAATAAATTAGCACAAACTCAGTGAGCTGAAACAACGAATTTATCCTCTCACATTCAGGGAGGCCAAAGAACGAAATCGGGGTTTCAGCAGAGTCAGTTTCCTCTGAGACACTCTTGCGAACAGTCCTCCCCGGTGTTTTCCAGGTGGCTCAATACGTCCCTTGGCTTGTGGCTGCATAACCCAGTCTCCCCTTCTATCTTCACATGGCCTTTTCTTCCTCTGTGTTTGTCCTCGCTTCTCACATAAGGACACTTGTCATTGGATTTGGGGCCTGCAGGGATAATCCAGGATATCTCATCTGAAGATCCTTAATTTGGTTATATCTTTGAAGACCCTTTGCTTCCAATAAGGTCACACTCAGATTCTGGAATGTGGACATATCTTTTTGGAAGCGACCGTTTAACCCACTACAAGGCACATATAAAAATAAGACTTGTGACATTTTAATGATGTCCATGTAAAATGGGCTTTAGCTGAGTGTCAGCTGCTTCTCTGATCGAGGTGAGTGCAGGTCAAGGTGTATGCTTCCCTGGGAATTCTGCTCTGTGCCAGTGGTGCGTGCTTTTCTAAGATTTTCTGTCCCGAGGTTACATTAGTTAGTTGTTCCCACTGCCACTAGGCCCGCCCTTCCCTGACAACACCCATCTCACCTTCTGGCTGCCCCTCGCCGTGCCTCACTGCCTTGCCTGGCTGTGCCTTCTTTTGCTCATGACTGAATCCTCAAGCCCCTACCGAGATTTCTGAACGTGGTTCACTCACATTACCAGGGAGGTGTGCAGGCGAGGGCACAGCTTTTTAACCAGACCTCCATGATTCCCAGCTCTACTGTGCCTTAGTTTCCTCATCTGAAAAATGGGTACATTATTGTAACCTTGAAGGATAATCATGAGGATCAAACTGACATTTACTACATCACTTCAGACTCAAGTCTTATTACTCTCAATCCACGTATTTACAGTGTGCATATTTTTCTTACTGCATCTTTCCAGAGAGATATAATAAATAAAATGGTTTTCCCAGCACTTTGACTGAAAAAAATCCCAGTATTTCATCTGGTTAAGACCAATATTTCATTTGATTAGCATCTACTTAAGATACAGACAGTGTTTCTCTATCTGCTTTTTTATTCGTCATCACAAGGGAAAAATTCTCAGTGTTGTGAACTTAGCTTACTGTATTTACCCAGGACTGAAATAACTAAAGTAAAAAACTAAACCACTAGTCACAATCATAGCAATTGCCTCTGGATGCCCTGTGTCTAGATATATTGATGTTCTGTATAAGCCTCAACTGATTCATCTTGTAAGTGAAAGTACTAATAAATATCATACTCTCTAAGTTTAAACTATGTAATTTCTTCCCATTATTCAATGAAGGATAAAACAGTGCACAGTTGGAGTTCCTCAGGAGCAAATTAACTGTTCTTCACAAGAAGAAAAACAGAAGTATGCCACTTTGTACACAATTCTGCAATCTTTGGTTCAACAGTATTAATGTTTTTAACTCCCATTTGAGCAGCAGTGGGAACAAGAACAATTAGCGACCCATCTTCCTGTTCTCAGTGCTTGAGCAGGGGCTGAGAGACTGAGAGGTGTTGTCCTGACTTCAGAAACAGTTTCCACAAAGGAAAGAGCTTTGGCAGATGCCTGGAAGCACTTTATTCTCTTCGCTTTTTATTCCTTGAAGGGAAAGGTATGTCTGAGCGTAAGATGTTGAAAGGAAGACAAGGTTCCTCACTTCCCCTCCAGGGCTCTTCGCCTTGGTCAGAGCTCCGCAGCAGTGTTGAGAAGGCAGGAAACGTACAGCAGCGTTTTTGTGCATCTGAGATACTGTGGTCACGTTTCTACGGCAGACGTACATTTCAGAGGCAGGAAAGGAATGGTTGCCTAGGCTTGGGTCTACTTTGCCAACTCCTCACCGGGCTACCCTGGGGAATCATCTCCCTCTTCTGGCCCCCAGTCCCCCAACTGTAAAATGAAAGGCTCGGATGAGGTGCTCTGTATGTGTTGTCGAGGTCTGTGCTTCTGCAGCTCCAGGAAGTGACTCCTGCACTGGCCAAGGAAATTTGCCCAATAATTCTTTCAGGTGATGAGAAATATCATATTTATCATTTTTTACTTTTAAATGTGACTTGGGTAAGTGACAAGGTAGTGACTTTCAAGCCTGGCTCTGCATGAGGAACACCTGGGGAGATATTTTATTTTACATTAAATTGTTGATGAAGTATGACTCATATTTTCTAAGCAGAAAAGTTTTCACAAAGCGAACACATCCATGTAACTAGCTGGACTGAGAAAAAGCACATCGCTGGGCCCCAAGGAGCTTTCTAAAGCCCAGATCCGCACGTCCTAATGGACAACAGAGTCAGAGTCAATAGGGTATGAACCAGGGATCATTATCTTTAACAGGCTCCCAAGTGTATCTGACCCAACCAGGCTGATGTCATTTGCAAACCACTAAGGCAGACATTAATTTGTTATTGTTGTTCAAATAAACACTGGTGCTCTGATCATCTACATGAGAAGGACTATGGGCACTGCATTAGATGTGACGGCCTAAGGCCATGCGCGTCAGAAATCTCGTCAACTTGGATTAACTATCCCACAAAGAGTGGCTCAGCTCTGGGCTGGGCATTCTGCTCCGAGCCTTACTTACATTCTTTCTAATCCCCACAGTAACCCTGCAGTGGGTGTATTACACTGTTACTTTACAGATGAGAAAACCAAAGAAGGGTTCGACAAGGTGCCTGAAATCACACAGCCAGTGTTGGGTTTAAAAGTCGACCAGATGCAAAAATCCAGTCTTTCCATCTCCCCCCTTCCATAGGCTTCATCCTAAGATTAACCCCTGTTCCAACACAAGCAACAAACTGCTGAATATATGCCGGGGTGTGCTGTGACTGATATGGGCGGCGCTTCACATCACATTTCTCCAGCATTGCCTCAGTTCCAGCATTGGTCGATTCTCACTGCATCGTAGACGTTCTAGATAAAACCTCCATAACCCTTTTTTTTTTTTTTTTTAAGATCAGATACAGGTGTTTCTCCATACAGAGGAGTTACAGAGGTATACTTTCATTCTAGAAATGTAGTTTCAGTCATTAAGGAAGTGTGAGGAGCTACATGTATTTTTTTTTAATTGATTTAGAATTTTTGTTATAGACTTTGTTGGAAAAAAATGCTAGTTATCTTTTAGGGCTTAAAAGTGTTACATAAATCCCCCCAAAGCTGTGTCTAATTTGGTGGTTAATAGTAGGGGCAAGTAGAATCAATGTTCTATAAAATATACCCTGTAAAATTTACAGTAGACTTTCCTATGGCTCCCTTTCACTTTATTTTATCATTCTTTTAGTTGTCTGTTTTGGGACTGAAAGTATTAGTCCCCTCCATCTACATGCACACTCTTCAAAGAAATATGAGGTGTGATAGTGAGTATAAACGACAAAGATGGGAAATGACTGAGGTCAGAAGACAAATGCAATCACCTATTCTCACAGCTAGCCAAGACACTAATGTTGTGATAAGTACTTATAAAACTACGTCTAGTTGAAGAAGCTGAAAGTGAAGACTGATAAAGAAAGAATAGCAATGACTTACTCATAGAATTACACGACACCTTTCTTTGAACAACAGATCCCAAACTGGGGCCCATTTTGTTCCCCAGAGGAGATCTGGCAATGTCTAGAGACTTCCGGTTGTTCCAGTGAGGGAAGGGGTCTGCTGGGCAGAGGTCAGGGACACTGCTCAACCTCCCAAGAACACAAGGCAGCCTCTGCAACAAAAAATTACCCAATCTCAAATACCAATAGAGCCAAGCTTGAAAAACCCTAGTTTAGGAAACAGTAATAAATCTCATGCAGAGACCAGCTTTTCTGTAAAAACAATGGGAAAGACTAAGTTATTTCTACTTGGACTGAATAATATGGTACTAGGAGACCATATATTTGACAGGGCTTACTTGGATTCTAAATTAGCGCCCCTCAGGGCTATACTGGAAAATGGAGTTAAGAGAAAACCACTCCCTCTTTCAGACTCAGGTTATTAACTCTTTCTAGTTTCCACTACCCCCAGCACTCTCCCCTCCCAACCGACTTTCCTCTCAGGGTACAATTTGCTATTCTAATGAGAACTAACACAAACTAAAAAATGATAGCAATGCAAAAATCACCTCTCTTGAGCAAAGTTAATTTAGGTGTATAAAATCTCAACTGAAACAGTCTTTTTTTTTTTTTTTAAGAACTCTAACTTTGAATAAGTGTGGCTGCCACAGTGTCCCTAGGAGAGGGTTGCTAAGGAAACCAAAAGCCAACCCCCAACTGATGCACTGCATCCCCATTATGGCCCATCAGTCATTTTGTGGGTTAAGAGACATCACAGCCACCAAAATGATGACTTTATCTGTTTTTCCCAGGAGAACAGTTTCAAGAAATAGATTTACCCAATGCCATCAGATTATCTAACGACCCTCCTGGTGATGAGACAGGAAATGGATGCCACTCACAGAAACGCTATGTTGGAATACATTTCTAAGTCCTCAATACGGTGATTATAAAAAATGCAAAGTACACTTTCTGATAGGTTTAAAGACTATACCTACAATAATTAACAATAGGTAAGGTCAATTATATACCACATATAAATTGTTATTGTTTGGGGTACAATGCTTTAACTTAAATGTAACCTCTGTATAGTTGCTTAAAAACTGATAAAAATCCCATGTAACTCTTCCATAGTGTGCCAGGCACAGGAAGTGGGTTTTGGCTTGGGCGAGGGGGTTGGTATATTCATTAAGAGTATGACTGCCTTTCGAATACTTACTGCAACAGACAATGGCCAGGGAGAGTTGTCAGTCACTGACCAAGATTACAATGTGTAGAAGGAAGAGTTGTCAGACACTGGGGTCATTCATTTAATAAAGAAAAACCTAGCCCTTCCATGGGCCTGCCTGGCTTCCTCACAAGATGGCCGCTGGACGAGAGAGAGAGAGACAGGAGGCGGGGGGCACACGCAGTCTGGTGGTAGCTTGGATTCCCTTTTCTAACTTAGTCTTGAAAGTCTGCTGTGTTCTGCTCATGGAGACCATCCCAAAAGCCTGCCTGATGTCAAAGGGAGGAAACATGGACCCTAAAAGTCATGCAGGAGTCTCAATACCACCTTGTAAGAACATGTGGAATGCGATCTATTGGTGCTGCTGCCTTTGGAAAGTGAATTCTGCTCCAGACAAAATATGATTTGTGTATCTGAAGGGACACTCTGGCTGCTTTGAGAATTAATTACAGGGAAGTGAGGGTGGAAACAGAGCCTGGTATGGTGGCCCAAGAAGTCCTAGGGAGAGATGACAGTGGCTTAGAATATGGAGGGCAGAATGGATGTAAAATGCAAAAATGAATTCAGGACTTAGGCACCCAGTTTGGACACATTACTTTAAAGACCTGATTGGCTCCAAAGACTAAGGGAATGAGCAATGGGGGTTGTGCAGAGAGACACTTTTGTCACCTTCAAAGGTGCGGCAGGGCCTGACCCTCGGGGAACAATCTCTTTATATTTCTTCCCACTCTTCCAAATATCTGGGGCTCACTATGGAAGGTTACCTAAGGGTGGGCTTTTGGTTTGTTTATATTATTTTCAGCACTCATATCTGGAATGAGTGTTTTGGGAGAAAAGAACCACTATGTTATATAAAGACCCATCACAGGTCAGCAGAGAGCACCTCACACTGGTGGGGAAAGAAAAATCTGGAAAATTGTCTCTGTTCCTCCATAGTGCCTGCAGAAAGATTGTTTTGTACAGACATAGGCTGGAGTCAAGAGAAGTGCACCTGACTTCCTTCTTGGCAGGTGTACTAACACCTATTCCTCTCCAGCCACGGCAGCTGTGTTCTTTAATGAGTCATCAGGGCCTTGGGGAAACTGGTGCCCATTCCCACAGACCCATGCAAATCAGTAAAGTCAGATTCCATTCTCTACCCTGGGTCCCACATTCCAGGCCTCATATGAGTCTCCTCATTCCTGCTACAAATCACAGAATAGAGAAAAGAGAATTAGCATTAAAATCAGACAGCATTAGGCTTCAACCCCAGCTCTGCCACTTAATGAGTTGTTTGACCTTGAAACAGTCATTGCACCTTCCTGCATCTGTTTCGTTCTCCAAAAAATGACATTGATAATCCTATTTCATTGGGTTTATTGTAAAAATTAAATGAAACACCAAAAGAGTAGCTAACAGAGTCTGACACATACTAAGTGCTCAATAAATTGTAATGATAACTATATTTAAATTAAAGAATAAGGATGCCACAACATTTAGAAATTCATTCCAGAACTTCCCACAGCTAGCACCAAGCATACGGACCATTACAGAACAACTGGTACTGCCTGTTGGCTGTGGTCATGTTACTTTTTTATGGCTCAGTGACCTAACATGCAGAAAACAAGCTATCACAGCGAGAGCAAGCTGAAAAATAAGTAGAGCTCCAGAGAGCGTTCAGGCACGACAAACTTAGACGGACATGGATTTCTCAGCTTGGCCTACCAGCTAGATGGCTTCTACATTCTGCTTGAGCAAAAAGCTATGCTATCTCTCCCAGAGTTGCTGCAAATTCACCAGTGTTACATGCATGTCAAAAACTTGGAAAGAGGTTAGCTTTGAAAAGCTGACATTTTTGTACCTATCACCAAAGCCTGGAGCAAAAGGGGGTTTGAGGAACACACTTTGAGAGCCTTAAGAGAGCTAATGAGCAACTTTGATGGAGACACCAGGTCTCAACTAACAGGACTCCAGAAACTACTTCTGGCCTAGTCTACGTTCGTCCAACGTAAGATCTTTTCCACTTCCCTCATCTATTTCTCATAACAAGTGGCTTCCTACCCACACTCCCCCAGACCACCTTCAAATGAATTTTTACTGACCTCCTTTACTTACCTACCATATGTCAGTGTCGTTTCTAAAATTTCATTTTTGTGTTCTCCAAATTTTCTGCATTGAACATGTATTTCTTTGATAATTAGAAAGAATCCTACTGTAAAAAGAAGAAAAAGTAGTTCTTGCCTAAAACATATTTATGAGTTTTAATGAAAAGTAACATTCTCCTTCGGTTTTACTGTCAGAAGAATGTTCCCTGATACATCCCTTCTCATAGATATTCGAGCTGTGTGTTCAATACACTATAGTAAGAAAAATTCTCATTGACAATTTTGAAAGCAAAATTTTGAGACATTTTAATGGAAGAGCAAAAGTTCATTTGTAGGTAATCTGAGAGAAGTGTGACCATGTGACAGGAACGATTCAGTTTGTAATCACTGATCCAGCTCCCTTTTAATCTCCTAAGTGTCCCAACTTGGAAAATAAATTACATGGTCACTCTGCCCATAATCTTTCTAACCAAATAAAATCATTATTAATAGCAATATTTAACTATAACACACTCCAATAATTTTATGCACACTTCACATCTTTGCTCTCATCCTATATTTTATATTCTAATTTTATATTTTACACTAAAATTTTATACTCTAATTTTATATTTTACTAATTATAATATATTTTACTAAAATCGGGGCATTCTATGATATTATTCAAAATATTTTACAGACATTTGAGTTGCTACACTTTTTAATTCTAATTTGTTTAATGTCATCCTTATATTTAGAAAGAGTTTATTTCCCAATTTTAGTATTACAAACAGCTGTGCAATGAATATCTTCCGCGGAAAACTCATCATTTCGGGTGATTTCCATCAACAGAATCCCAGAACCAGAATTCTGGAGGTAAAATTACAAATATTCCAAGGCTTCTGCATTGTACTCTACATTCTTTTCCCAAAGGCTAGAACCACTCTGTATTCCTTCCAGCTCTGTTCAGTGTGTCTGAGTCACTGCATCAGTCTCCAGTATCAAATATTCTCATATTTTACAGTTCTATTACTCTCATAGGTAAAAATAGCATCTCATTGTTATTCTCATTTCCATTCTGTTGATAATGAGTGAGGATGAAAAAAATGCTCAAATGTTTATTCGCCATTGATATGGTTCCATTTTAAACTGTCAAACTGTCTTTGTTCCTTTCCCCTTTATTTATGGGGAAATTAATGCTTTCATTGCTACCTTTTGGCATGAGCTCTTTTCTTATTAGGGATATTGCCCTTCGTCCTGTTTGAAGCAGTTATTTCCCCCAGTTTATCTGCCTGTTAAGCAATTTTGAGAGAAATTGTAATTTGTATATAAAATACCTGATTTTTTTCCTTTGTTATCTCTCCACACCTTTCAAGATCAGAAAAATCTCATCCTCAGACCTAAGTCTAGATTTGATCACTCTTTATTTCTATTTATGCTTATAGTTTTTATGATTTATATGTGTTTAAATCATCTCAATTCTTCTAGATCAGGCCACACTATATACTGCTGGGATTTAATAGTGAGTTTTAATGCATATATTGTTTAGCTCTTCTGCTTGGAAATTCTATTACAGCTATGGATTGCCCATTTTAATAAGGGGCTTCTGTTCCAAGGCAATTATGTAAAGGACACAACTAGAAGCATAAATAATGAAGAATAAATGTTTTTCTTCTCACTTCATTATTCAGATAGAGAAATGCTCATTTTTACCCAAGCATGAGACCTGCCTCATTCATAACCAAATAAATTCGCTTAGAAAAAATACACATTTCACCCTGGCTGGTGTGGCTCAGTTGGTTGAAGTGTCATCCCATGACGGAAAGGCTATGGGTTTGATTCCCGGTGAGGGTATATACTTAGGTTGCGGATTGATCCCCAGTTCACGTGTGATCCCCAGTCCAAGAGTGCACAGGGGAGGCAACCAATCAATGCTTCTCTCTCACGCCGGTGTTTCGCTCCCTCTCTCTAAAAGCAGTGAAAGAATGTCCTCGGGTGAAGATTAAAAAAAATAAAATTAAAAATACACATTTCTTTTGCCTGGGATCATGGTACAAATAAATTGAAGTTCTGAATAACTAAATCCATTGTTTTCCAGGTTAACTAGGCATAGCATCTGGCATCTACAAGATGAATTCTAGTCCGAAAGGTTCCTTTGAGTTGTTAACCAAAAATTCCATGACAAGGGCTGGAATAATTTCACAATGCAAAAGAAATTCCCAGGCAAAGTCCCCAAACAACAGACTATTTATCAAAGTTTGCATAGCTGAAGCAAGGACACAATTTTTTGATCCAGTTGACATATTCAATAATCTTCCAAAAGTTTCTATCGCAGGACTCCTTTCAGCCATTGACTGAGTACAAAAATGTAATCCATAATTACATATACTTCAAGTGCCTTCTCTCCAAAGCCCAACAATCCATTCCTGAGGATTTCCATCTTCTAGACAAACTGCAAAAAGGAAATGAATGCTTGGCAATGAAGACTTGCAAAGTGGTCGTAAGGAGCAGTCAAGGAACTGACAGTTGAAAACAGGAAAAATATGTTCATTGTAGTCTAGGGTCTGGGCTCGCTGAAGAAGTAATTTGTTGCATATAATAGACTCGCAGATGTCTGGGACTGAAAGGACCTTTGTGAACATTAATTTAGTCTTCCTCTCTGTTTTTAGCCATAACCAATAAAACTTTCTCAATCTATATACACTATTTTTAAGATCAAAATGCAATACAGTGAAATAAAAACAGAGGCTAAGTTTGAGGTCAATGCCACCATTTCTTTGGGTAATAATGTATTTAACCCAAATCCTGGAATCTTCTCTGAATACAAGGCTATTCGTCTTTCCTGGCCAGCTTCTTGTGATGTTTGATGGGATGCTGTATGTGAAACTGCCTGATTCTTTTTAACCACAGACGTCAATCACTTCTCTCCCTCCACTCACCCCTTCACACCAAGAGATTGGGAGAGACAAGTTTTCAACTTATCTTGGTCGCGTCAACTTGACAACTTGAGGTTATCAAGATATTTCAAAATTTATCAGCCTTCTAAAACGGGAAACCTTCCTCCATGCCCAAATTATGGTACATTCTTTACATTGTAGCTTGAGCTCTTTCCCTCTGGTTTATTAGCCAATGGAGGTGTAGGACAGAAATGATCAAACTCAGCAAGATAGCCTCTCACTTGATGTTTCTGTAAACTCAATAGCTGCCACCCACGGATGGTTGACAGGCCAGGAGAAAGGCTGTGTTGCCAACTAATATCTGACGAATACCTTCATTTTTCCTTCCTATGTCATGTCCCACTCCCCTTCCTACACCAATATACTACACTTCTGCAATTCTAGGAAAGAATTCCAAAGACATGATGCCTGGTTTTATGTTGGACTGTTCTCTTCAGGTTGCCTCTCCCAGCACAGCAAAGGCCGAAGAATGCATTTTGGGAGTCACTTCCATAGTCCACAAGTTCTGCTATGGTTGAACTGAATCTGGCACTTGACGGCAGCCTTCCCTCTAATGAGCATCAATTGACTGTTAAATGCTTTCCTGTCTTGCTTTAAATGCATGAAACTGACTAGTACAGCAAAAGTCCTTTCATTTGCGGAAAATACTCAGTAAAGTAGGAGGAACTGAAGGGAACACCTTTCATTTTTCATATTAGGAAAACCGGGGCTCAGAGATGGTGGAGGCGGCACCAAACCCATAAATGAGTCAGTCAACGTACAGCAAGAAATGAGCTACATTTGGTCATTCCTTCAGACTGTTTGTCAATCCCCAAACTGATGAAAATGATTTACACAACTCAGGTCACTGTCTCTGAAGCTGTTCTTTAAAACCACACATTGAAGTCACTATGAGGCAGGGGAAAGCTTAACATTACTTGAGAGAGGGGTTAAGGCCAATCCCTGACACAAAACTGGCAACCAAGCAAAATCAGTGTAAAGAATCAATAATCATTCTTTCTATCTACCAACAACAATAAAAATAAATAATTAATATAACAGTATTACAGTATAATCATTGAAATTATTGTTCATTAAATATTTAGTTCCTTCCCTAACCTACTGTGGTAAAATCTAACCCACTCGACTGATGTTGGGGTCACCATGTGACTTGCTTTAACCAAGAGAATGGTAGCAGATGTGATGTAAGCAGAGGACTTCAATATGCTTGTGTCTTCTGACTTTGCTTGGTGCTCCAGTGACCTGAGAAGGCTAGAGCCCGGCTATTGACTCTTGGCCTTGGTCCTGGAATATACGCACATGGAACAGAAACAAACCCAGCCAGCATCCTGGAGCCAAGCCCAGCTGAACCCCAGCTTGAGCAGAGCTGCCCAGTCAAGCCCATGGCAATGCAACATACCTACAGACTAGAACAAAAGAATAAATGTGGCTCACTGTAAGCCCCTGAGTGTTGGGGGCAGTTTGTTACGCAGCATTACTGTGGCAATAGATGCTAACACATACAATTAGCCTTTGAATATGAACTATTTGACAGACTGTGCTCAGCACATTAGTAATTTCACTTCGATCTGATACTAACACCAATGACGATAATAGGCGATATTATTTAACCCCATGTTAGAGATGAGGATCTGGCGCTTCAGGAGGGTTCAGAGAATTACCCAAGGAAATAAGATAACAAGTGGCTGGAATATGACCCGAATCAACATTTTCTGATTCCTACATCTTTGTCAAGTCTTAACTATGTACTCTTTTAACTTTTCACTGGGAAGTGGGGAATGAAAGCTGTGGTACGGTTCTTATCAGGGTGGTTATATTGCGGGCATGCAACCAACCTGCTGCTCAGTCCCATTCCGTCCCATTCCCACTGTTAGCAAGCAAGAATCGTTCCTGCTTTTGCCAAGAACTGGGCTGACACAGCTCCTAGGAGTTCCCTCTGAGCAGCAATCATAAAGAGTTCTCCTAAGGAGACAGGCTGGTAACTTCTCAGAGAGCTTCCACAGCAAAAGGCCACTGAGCCTGGGAGATGCATGTCTTGGTCATGATAAAAACGAGTGATAAAACTATTGGGATCTTGGGTGCCATCTCCTGAACTCTCTAGAGCCACAGAAATTATTACATATGAAGTATTTCCAGCTTTGAGGGCGGTAAGAGCAACCCAACAAAATATTTTTATTTCATATAAAAAACGATTTTTTTAGAATTAACTTCTTCAGGGTTTTTTTGGTAATTTTTATGAGTATTTGCTGAGGGCTTCAAAATCACCTCAGTGCATCCCCATTATCAATTTCTGAAAATATTAATTGCTTATAAAAATGAGGGAAACCTTTTGCTCAAGCCCTGGCTATATTCCTCTATTTTTTTTATTCCCTTTATTGGTCTCCTTTTCTCCAAACTCCAACATCAACAATACTTGGGCCGAAGTTATGGGGAAAGGTCTACCTCACCTCACCAGCCCCAATGAAGGGAATGTCTTAACAGCCCCAAAAAGGCAGGGATGGAAGTTCTTTGAACGGTGAGCTATATATGGTCTCTTCTACGGAGTTCGACCTTCCCATGAGAACAGGAAGGAAATAGGCAACAGACACTAGAGATGATGCTCAGCTAGGATGCGACATCCAAAAGGGGTGGTACCTACCAAGTCAAGCATTTTGCAAACTGTTCTTCCAAAAATAATTTTTTTTACTACAGTAGTCAAAAAAGATCAAGTTGTACTGTCCTATTAAGTAGAACTAGCCTATAAACCTATGGTTAGTTTCATTATCAATACTAAGCACGTGTATAATCATTCTATTTCGCAAAGCCATTAACACCTCAAAGGTCAAAAATCAAAGAGAATCAAAAGTCTCTCTCAGCCTCAACTCCACAAGCAGCTCTTTCTTGCCACCAAGGATATTTCTTCAGAATAAATTGTGTTTGTCTTCTTCCTTCTTCCCTCCCTTCCTCCCTCCATTCCTTTCCTTCCATCTTTTACTTTAATTTTCTGTTTGTTTCCTTCCTTCCTCCCTTCTCCATTCGTTCGTTCCTTCCTTCCTCTCTCCCTTCCTTCCTATTCAGACTTAACATTAAAAAAGAAAGAGAGCCCAACTGGCAGACTTCAGCGGCTCGTGTGTGCTCAACCCCCAGTTCTCAGGAGTATCACCTGATTGCATCACTTCAGAACCTGGGGAGTTGCCATGGTAACAGTTTTCCAGCTTTTCCTTTGAAGAGAATCCCTCCTGCCCTACGGAAATCCCCTATAAAGTACCCATCCAGCTGTTTGTTCTGCTCATCTCAGTCTTCACCCTTTATCTGCAGTCAGATTAGGTCAAGAGCTTTGCCAATGACCTGTGTCGTGGAACAGCATCCAGCTGATGCAGGGCTGGGCTGGGGCCCACTCCTCTTTCCCTCTCCCCACTCATCCCCAGCAACCCCAACCACCTGCCACTACAAGAGCGAATTTATTACATCTGGCCCAAAGGACACCTGTTACAATGGGAACGCTGCACACGTCAGCCAAGAGGAAAGTTGACCAGAATGCTTTGCTAGGATAATGAGTGGATGACGCCTCACTTACCCCTCTGCTGCCTTCTTACTGTCAACATTCCTTCTTCCCATCACTGTGGCCCGGTCCTCCTTTCTGCTCCAGCATTTGCCCTCTGCCTCTCATCAGATTAGAGAGATTAGACACTTCATGGTGAGGTGATAGATGAACACAGTCCCTGACAAGGATCACAATTTCTTTGTGCGGCTCACTTTTTGCAAAGTTGAGGGACCAACATTTATTCCCTGCCTGATCTACTTCCCTCTCACTAGGAGCCAAGGAGAGAATATTAGATTGAGCTACGGGTGCTACTTCCATATCGAACGACTTGACTTTAGGTTTCATTTGTGAACCAAGTGGGCCCCACCCAGTTAAATACTGAAAGACACGATGACATCCACGAGGAACACGGCCAGGGCCACAGGTCCACTAATAAAGCTTGGGCTAATCTGGCGGGTCATTCATTAGAAAGGAGAAATGTAAGGAAAGGAAACGCACTAAAATTTTAAATTAAAAGTCTTCAAGAAACAGAGCCCAGGGTAATATTGATAATGACTGATAATCATTCATGTTGACACTGATAAACCTGAATAGCAAAAGAGAATTAGTGACCAGCTAAGGGTTTTTATTGGACATTAAACCAAGAGAATTTTTCAGTCTCTGTCTCATTTGCACGATGACATTTGGAATTAGGGCAGCATTCACCCCCAGAAAAAGAAAAATAAAGAGTGGTGGTCATTATTAGCCACATTATCTGCTTTTCCTACTTCAGAAAAGCTTATATAAGATACTAAAAGTAATATAAAACACTGAGCTGTCAGATTCAAGTGCTTCCCACAGAGATGATGAAAACTTGGGACTCTGTATGTAGGAAGGTTTGGGTACAGGGCTTGTTGAATACCTCTGTGACTAACAGGAAGTGGTTAGAGCACTTCCCCTGACATCTGCATTGCATTTAGCCTCATTATATTGAGTTTTATAAGGACATAAGGCTGGCGAGTCACTTTTTAAAAACGGGTGGCATTTCTAGATTCAAAAAAATTTTTTCAGGGGCACAGGGGGAGACATTCTCTTGCCTGTTCATCCCTCTGTTAACACTGGAAAAATGCATCTGCTTAAATATTATAAAACCAAGAAGTGGGAAAATGGAGCCACTGTATAATTTGGAGAACAGACAACAGTTAAAAATCAGCGTTGTTTCCTTGTGCCCAAGAAGGGATCTGATCACCATACTCCTTGGAATTGATCTAAACTCAGGCTGCTCACTCCTTCATGTAAAATCGGTACTTTCTAGAAATGGGGAGAGAGGTTTGGGGCCAGGCTTTTTATCTCTCAGGCCTGGTAAAATGATAGAGTCCATGTAAAAGCTTCAGGTCAGATC
This sequence comes from Mormoops blainvillei, assembly GCA_004026545.1. Classification (NCBI taxonomy): domain Eukaryota; kingdom Metazoa; phylum Chordata; class Mammalia; order Chiroptera; family Mormoopidae; genus Mormoops; species Mormoops blainvillei. The sequence continues at coordinate 714,564 of PVJD01000049.1, forward strand.
CACAAATGTAATGAAGTTGAACCTACACAGCAAAAATAGAGTAATTGTGAGGTTCATCCTTTCAGACTTTTTTCCTTGACAAAAGAAAAATGCAGTTAACAGGGAAAACCCTAGTACTCATTTTAGGGATCTCTGTGCTTTTAATGTGAAAGAAACCTTGAAATTCAAACTCTTGGTACCCAGGCTCTGGCACAGATAGCACCCCCTTTCATTACGAAATCAGAAGCAGGTCGTTCTGTGACATCACAGTATCCCACTCAAGCACACCACAGGACATTGCAGGTGAAATGTTCACGTTAAAACTATAAATTGTCACACCTATATCACTACCCTACCAACCACACTCAAGCAGGCCTTACTTCTGCCGGACCCTATATATTATGATGTCACTCATCTGCAGATACCAAAAGCCAGCCAGTCTCAGACTGCTTCATGGTGAAAGTTTTCATTTGCAAACCAAGTGAGCCCCAGTTAAACAGAGTGTGGATCTTAAGCAACAGTTAGATATTCCTCCAAATGAGAAGGGTTTATTTGGGGAAAAACAGAGAATTGCAATCTGGAAGATGTAGCCATGGCAAGCCATGTGCAAATCCGCCAACACAGAGAAGAGGAAGTTCTTTTATAGAAAGGGAGAGGAAGGGGGCTGTTAAACTCAGAGTTCTTCCTGTAGGGCCTGGTAACACATGGGCATGAGAGTGCCCTCCACAGGCTCTCTGCATTCCAGTCTTGGATGAGGTTTACTACTTTTTTACAAAGGAAATTCATCGGTATCTTGCAGCCTCCCTTTCCTTCTCTTTGAAAAGTGGCAATTATCTGAATAGCTCTTTAAGAATTTTATTATATTTTATTGATTCAAATTCATTTATATTCAATTATAATTAAGCTAAACAAAAGAACTATGGAAAGTCAACTGCTTTCCAAAAAACAAAGTATAATATAAAAAGATCATGTGACAAGAGCAAACTATAAATACTTATGAAAAGTTTGAAGAAAATGACCCAGATCTATGTGAAGAAAATTATAAAGCCCTACTGTGGTCATAAAAGAATACTTAACAAAAAAAGGAGATGCAAATTATATTTCTGGATGGGAATATGTCAATATTCAAAAGTATACAGTTATCCCAAATTGATCTGTAAATTCAGTTTAATTCTAATAAGAAATAATCAAAATATGTAGAGCAAAGCTATTAGAAATATAAGAATTCAACAAAACTATAAGGTGAAAAGTTTTTAAACTTTCTAAATTTGACAGATCAAGTAAACAAAATTAAATAAGTTTGAAGATACACTTCATTTACATGAATTACTATGCTTTAAAAGCTTATTTAAAAATTAATTTGTCCCCCACAGCAAAAAAAAAAAAACCCAATTCAAAAGTGAGCAAAGGATCTGAATAGGCATTCCTCCCAAGAAGATATCCAGATAGCCAACAGGCACATTAAAAAATGTTAAGCATCATTAGTCATTAGAAAAATGCAAATCAAAACCATGAGATACCACTTCGCAGCTACTAGGATAGCTATAATTTTTTTTAAATCAGTAAAACTGATGTGGACACAGTTCTCACAGAATGCATGCCTGGAGTTGCCTCTTCCTTTGGCCATTATCATGGGAATTAAGAGCTCCAGCTAGTGCAGTGATTACAGAGTCCTTCTACTGAAAGCATAACATTTGTGTCGTTATTTTTTTTCCTCAGAAGTCATATAACAATTTTTCAGGAGACTGGAAGGGAACAGCACAGGTGCAAGTCTGGAGGCTATCTGTGGAAGATCCTCCAGCCGAGACCCTGACTTTGGCCACACAGCTTTTCCACGCAGGCTCGACACCCTGCGCTCTGATGTGTGGCTCTGAGACCTACGGGTGTATCTTCCCCCAGGCCCTTCCTGGCTTGCTTTGATAATATACGTAATTACCTACTTCCCTTCCCTATTACATTCTGCATATTATCACCGCCATCTGGGTAATGAGACTAGAGAGGTCGGCATTAATGAAACAAGGACTGGGAAATCTGTCTTCATTAAAGAGGAAACAGAATAACTGAGAGGGTCAAGATGGAAAAATAAACTACAGTGTGGAGGAGACTGATGAGAATCAATTGCCTAGATTTACAAACTTTAGAGTTATATAAAGGCATGCCATATTGTGCAATTTCAAATTCTTTTGGAAAACGTTTCCACTTCCTTACACATTCTATCTGAAGTTCTGAATGTCATCCATCAGTTCATTATTTTGGAATTTGGTGTTTGAATTTCTAAAATTGTGTGAGAAGGACTCACATTTTATACTGCAGAAATAGACCTATATTCTAGTTTCTTTTAGACCTATATAACTCAGTTTCTTCTAACCCCACATCAATGGAATATACAGTAATGGTCCAAGGGTTATTCACCTGCTAAGTTGCTGTAGAAAGTCGGTTTTATCTGAGATAAACAGTTTTATTCTACAAACTTGTGATGAGAAAAATGAGCTGTTCTTGCTTCCAATTTTAAAAATGTTTCCAAGCTTCATCAGTAACATGAGTGAACATAAAACATGTTACCTATCAAATATGTTCCTGTACTACAGCTGTTAGTGCCACAAAAGTGACCACTTGCCAAGATATAAAAGAAGAGAAATACCTTGACTCAAGGGAAATGTCCAATTGTATTTCTTCTGTGTCTTGTCCCTTTTCACTTCTCTATTTTGGCTTCAAATTTCAAGCATGGTCAGTGAGTAATCTCTTTAATTGGAAGGAAGAGATAATATATGAATGTGCACAAATTAGCATGAGAGGGCATTTTAATTACAAATGAGCAAGGATTCTTACTGAGAAATATTGATGGAGGAGTTTCCACCTCCTCTAAAATGTATTAAAACTGAACACTGAAGAGGAAATACAATGGATGTTCTGAGGTAGGTTTAATTTGGAAAACAGAATGATAAGTTAACTATACAATGTAACCTCTATTTAAGTCCTATTTTTGCTCATGAACTAAAAACATTCTATAGTCATTTTCTCAACAATCTTCCTTCTAAGGCAGCTGTACTAATCGGCTTAAGGAACAAAATGTCATGATCAGCCCGGCTATGCTACTAACTGGTTCTGTAATCCTAGCAAGAAAACCTTAATTCATTGACCACCAAAGCCAAGCCAGGTATTGCTAGATGCCATCACTTCAGCAGACATGCAATGATTCTCCTTTTATGCCAGACACTGGGTTAAGCCCTGGAAATGAGAGGATGAAAAAGACACAACCCTTTTCTTTTCATGAGGTTCACAGTCTAGCGACAAACATGACATCAGTAAGAGAGATGAACGCTATACTAAAGATAAAGTGTAAGCTAAGTGGGGTCCCAAAGGAGGGAGTGGTCATGTGTTACCTCTTTTACTGCTACTGAGATGACCAATCATTTCCACCTTATCTAGGGCAACCCACTGGTCTTGGTGTGTTCAGTTTTAGCACAGAAAGCTCCAAGTCCTAGGAAACCCCTCAGTCATGGGCAAAAGGGAGAGCCAATCACAACCACAGCTGGAACTTCAGTATACGTGTTTCATCACTTTACGCTCCTGCACCCAACTGGTCACCTCCTGAAGCTCCCAGGTCCTGTGCTTCACTATAGAGGTGTCTCCACTCACCCAGTCTTCTAGAGCCTCAATATATGAAAAAGACATCACATGCGTGTATACATGGGTTATGATATGCAGAACTTTTTCCTGTGTTTCATCTCAAAGAACTTCTTAAGAGCCCCTGTAATAGTCTGGCGAGATTTAATATATGTTCTGACTTTATAGATAATCAGATTATGGTTAAATTAGAGACGACTTACGGAAGATAACACAGTGAGGGTGAGGCAGCAACAGGGCTTTCCCTTTTCAAAATCATGGGCTCAGAATCTGGCTCAAATTCAAAGCAATTTATAAGCCATGTGACTTGGTACAAGTTACATAACCTTTGCTTATCTGAAATTTGGAAAAGCAAGCCAGAACTTCCTGAACCAAGGGAAATCATGTATGCATCTGATAAATGCTTAAAAAAATGGTAGCTCTTAGAATAGTTTGTAATTGAACAATGTTTTGTTTCTCATGGATAGGCGGAGTGTTTCTGAGTAAGAGCAGGACTCCTCGTCAGGAGAAGAGGTTTAAAGCCTTCCCAAATGAGCCTGAATGGGAGAACTAGAGCAGACGTGCAATTCAGGACCGAGGGTGACAAAACAGAAGGGAAAGGAGCGGCATCCAGGTCTGGGATAAAACAGAAGATGTGACACGAAGGGAGAGAGCAAACTCGGAGCTCCTCAAAGAAAGTCACAGCTCCCCTGGCACTGACCTAAGAAAGACAGGGTGACCAGGGACCGACCACGGATTCCATTCAAAGGAACCCATGCCAGGACTACAGGTGGACTTGGAGCATCAGAGAACACCTGGAACCTAGCGCCTGGACTGCTTCCTACCTCCAATGGCTCAACCAAAGCTTTAAATCACCGTCACTCTCACGTATAGTAACAGACCTGTGTCACCAAAGACTAAACATTTGTTTGTATGAACAGGAAGTTTAAAGACTGGGCAACTCCAGCAAGCAAGGTATGTTTCTATCTCCCCATAAGCCCATCGTGCAGAAATGTGGCTACACGTGTGCCACTACACTTTCTTCCAGGACTTTCAGTTTGCTGAAGCACATCTCTGGATGTGTCTGAGTGAGTATGTGCACATGTGAGTGTTTACTGAACAGTCCTGTCCCTTGCTCCTTCTGGTAACAACACAGTCACCTTTCCTTAGGAAAGAACAGGTCCTTCCCCATACCACCCATGTGGATCTAGGAAGGGCTGCCAGTCAGAGGGACCTCCAGCCACTGCAAATCAATCCAGAGGTCATCATGTGCCCTTCCCTGGGGATTGTATAAATGCTTGTGACGGGGGGAATTTATTCTTCCACATGGAGTATGTTATACTATAAATGAATTATAAACATTGTAAATAATATTATATTATTTATAACATTATAAATAACATTTATTAATATTATTCCATGTGAATATGAAATGATGTTAGCTCATTCATTTTAAACCCTAATAATAAATTGTTTCAAAAGGTTTAAAAAGTCTGAAAGAACTGAGAATGTTAAATGAAGGAGAATTGTCTAATAATCAGAATCCTCAAAAAGTGTTCACAGCATTTAACAATAAGGTCATCATAATACCATTATATTGCAATAACTTTTATGAGATGTAAGTTCTTCCTAAATATCATTTTTATGTTCCATGGTGGCCCTGATAAAGAAATGCTGCCGGGAAGACCAACAACATTTGCTTTATTAGATTCCACATGCAATTCATGCTGGCGTTATCAAAGGCAATTTGCATATACAATTTATGGTTTATTTTGCAACCTTTCTGATTTAATGATTCTGTAAAAATGATCAAATTATCCTCCCACAGTAACCATCAAAAATAAACAGATGATCTATTTTTCCATCATTATTTGGCCTTAATACATACACCTCTGTTACACTATGCTTGAAGCTAAAACAAAGCTGCTCATTCTGTCACGTGTTTTGTAGGCATGAAAATCACCTCTGATTTTTAAAACTTTACAAGCTCTGCATTAAGTCACTGATTTACTGATTTGCTACGATGTTCTCAAGTAAATATGAGGTCGCCCATGGGGTTTTTTTCCCCTCTTTTTTCTTTCATGCTTTCTGAATAGGATGTTACCTGTCTTATCAGGAGACCATATTTGAAATTCTACACTCTGAGTATAGGTTGCCTCTTTTTCCTTTACAACACAGGAGTAGCATTTCCATATTCCAGCAATGCCCATCTAGAACCACCTTTATTTAAGGAAATGAAATCTCTTAGAAGTCATCCCCTGATGAAACACATCTGCTTGCTCCTTGTTGAAAAACTTTGTTCACCTTGTTTGTGTGTAATAAGCATGTCCATCACAATTTATAAAATAGGATTCTAATTTAGCTTGCATACTGTTGTTACAAAGAATGATGAGTCATAAATATCTTCAGAAATAGTGAATAATATTTCAAAATCTTCTGAATCAAATAAGATGGAGTATTTTCCTTAAAGCCAACTCTAAAAAGCTGGAAACAAATATATAACAGGTCTTTGGTCCTCTGTTCAGGGTAAGGGCATTCTGGTTGGGACTGAGTGACTGGCTGGATTATCAAAGAGAGTTCTGTGGTCTTTGTCTATTTGATGTCTATACCAGTTTCCTGGGGCTGCCCCGACAATGTACCACACAGAGGGTGACTTAATGCAACAGAAGCTTATTCTCTCACGATTCTGAAGGTCAAAAGGCCATATCGAAGTGTCGGCAGAGCCACATTCCCTCTGAAGGTTCTAGGGAGAACCTGCTCTCTGCCTCTTCCGGCTTCTGGTGGCTCCGGGTATTGCCAGGCTCGCGGCTGCCTCACTCCAAGGCCCGCCTCCGTCTCCGCGTGGCCGCCTTCTCTTCTCTTGCATCTCATAGCTCCCTTTCTCTTGCAAGGACACTTAGCATTTGATTTAGGGCTCACCTGGATAATTTGGATGATTTCATCTCGAGATCCTTAATTACATGTGTAAAGACCCTTTTTCCAAATAAGGTTTCATTCACGGGTTCTAGACAGACCTCTCCTTTGGGGAGCCACTCACTACAATGCCTGATGATGTTTCATTTATTTTTAAAATACTGTTTGCCAGTTAACCTACCAATGAGGTTATTTCCATTATTACATTCTTTTTGGTAATGTCGAGGGTTGGGCACAGGTGAGGGCGGTGGGTCTTCTCTCTCACCGCTCCACTACCTGGCTCTGTGTTACAATGAAAGCGAGTCCCAAACCAGATTCTGGCGCACACACATTCATTCGCACTGTGGCACAAAAGCACATGTCCCATCTGTCCTGTAACTTAGTGAATCCCCTGCTCTGCCCTGGGGCAGGCCTGTAACAAGCGCCCTGCAGGAAAGGCTCCCGCACAGCATAAACAACAACCGTCTAGCGGCAGGATTCTGCTAGGACTCCAGGCCAGGGCTTCTCAAACGGCTGTGTGCAGCCCACTAGGCGTTCTGCAACGGAGTAGACTGCGACCAGCCGTTTACAAAACGGAATACAGCAGAACTGAACTGAAGAGAAAATAACAGGCTGCCTTTCGTGAAGTGAGGCTAAGAAGTGCTTTCTCCTGAGACTTTTCCTTGCAACGTATATGTGTATGTGCTAGGTCATGATGTAAAATACATTTATTACTAAGTAATTTATTTCTGTGACCTAAAAAGAGCAAGAAACTATGTCCTAAGGGGACTTGGGCATAGGATTTGATAGAGCCCTCTGGCCTAAGGCATCCACTTCATTGGTAGAGGTTGCCTGGAACTCTAGAGTCTCAAAACCCACACACGAAAGGGGGGTTGTTCTATTCCATTATTTCTAGTCAGTCTGCATAACTGAATACCACTCATTTCACCAACACAAACTCTTTTTTAAAGATCTTATTTATTCTTAGAGAGGAAGGGAAGGATAAAGAGAGCAAGAGAAACATCAATGTGCGGTTGCCTCTCACGCGTCCCCTACTGGGGACCTGGCCTACAACCCAGGCACGTGCCCTGACTGGGAATCAAACCTGCAACCCTTTGGTTCACAGGCCAGCACTCAATCCACTGAGCCACAACAGCCAGGGCACAAAATCATATTTTAACATAATTCATGCTAATCAGCAAATATTCTAAAGATAGTTGAAAGTCTGCAATAGCTTCTCCTTAAAATGTAGGCTTCTGATTAAGTTCATTAAAATACCAAGTGCCCCTGGAGTGTGACTCCTGATTAGAGTACTTCAGTTGTTACCTACCCATTGCTAAAGTATAAATAAAACAATATTACACTTTGTACACGGTAGTGCGTGTGTATACATGTGAAATAGATGGTATCAAAATTACTCTTCGCTGCCACACAGTCATGTTAAAAGAAGGCTGTAATCTAACACCTCTGTGTGGTCTTTGACCACACAACACAGTATTACACAACATAATATTATGTTATAATGGTTGACATTCAATGTAGATAAACCACAAGAAAATCTACCCCTGAAAATTTCACCTGACCCCCAAATTAATGGAATTATGAAGCAAGGGAAAACCTGAGGGTTAGAAGGGTATAATCTCAGGTCTAAATGTTCAGTTCTATCTCAAGCAGTAAGTTTCAGATTTCTCCCCTAAAAAGGGTGCATAGGTATCCATTACCTGAAACATAGTAAATGTGTCATATAATAAATATGTCACAGGCAAACACTGAGTGCAGACTCTGACTTCGCATTCTGTTCTTCCCAGCTGGGGAGCCCACTGTTAGGAGCGTCTCTAAGAGTGCGCAGAAGAGCTGCTCTGAGCCTTTACACGGCGCCAGAGGCAGAGCATCAGAACTGGCTCACATAATTTGAAGGGCCCAATGTCAAATGAAAATGTGCAGCTCTTTTTCAAAAAGCAGGAAACACAGCTTTTTCACATTCTGTGATCTTTTGCTCAACCCCTCATGCAGTGCTTTTTATTTGCTATTTAATTCTGAGCCCCCTTGGACACAGGGTTATTGCAGGAGTAGGGACTGATCTTTCGCATGTGCCCAGGGCCCTGCCCTGTGTCCCCATGTCTCAGGGCACACTTGCTGGAGCCTGTCCCTCCCAGAGCCTGTCCCCAGGGTGGCAGCTGCTCCTAGGTGGGGGCTGGGCAGCAGGCAGCCAAGACCCATGTCAGACGGGGTGAGGGCAGGACTGCTCCTGAACTGGGGCTCCAAGTCTCTGGTGCATGCCCCATTGTCCCACTGAACTGCACTTACTAAACACAAATCCAGGGATAAAATCATTAAGAATTTCAAGGCAGCACCAACAGGCCACTAACCCCCAAGTGCGGGTCCTTCTGGAGTAGAGCCCACATGGCTATACTGGCCACACACACATGAAGCCTGACTTGGCAAGTATCTGCCATTTCCCAGGGTCTCTGGTGTCTGGGGCCTCTTTCCAGCAAAGATGCCTCTGGAGACCCCGCGGACAAGCAAATCCCTGATTTGTTCCCATATCTTCATCAGAGTCAGCAAGAAAAGCAAGTCATAACAACAATTTTAAAAACAGCTGAACCTTCAACATTTGCTAGTTTAGAGGATGACAAGACTTTACATGCTATAACTCCTACCATCCAGAACTCTGTATATAGAACTCTAGAGATGAAGTTCAGGTTTATCCTTAGACATGTTAGGTCAAACCCTGTGAAATTCTCAACGTTTCAAAACTGCTTTGGTTTTTACAAGCTCAAACAGCAAATTTATGGAAAATCAGGATTCAACTTAATGTGCTATTACATCCCTTCTGGACTTTATTTTTTTTTCCTGTTGTTTCAACTTTTATCAAACCTCTCTCTAGACCTTCAAGCAAGATGTCATTAATGAGACCACACAGGGTGCCACCCCTGTTAGCTGCTTAGGTTATTTGCACGGGACTTTTCCTCATTACAATGGGAGAATCCACTACCACTGCAGGACAATGAGGATCTGGGGTTTGTTCCACCCTATTCCTTTTGGGACATCCTCTGTTTCACCGAGCACCTAAAAACACAACAGGCATTTGAGTCATTGAGCTATGTGGTTTATTAGCTCATCTCATTCCATTCCACAGCGCCACTGCCCCTTCCATAGTCGAGAACCTTGAGTCTCGGGGCCATAAGTGGCTTACTCAAAGACAGCAGTAAGTAGCTGAGCCAGGGTCCAAACAAGGCTGTGCTGAAATAAGATTTCTCATTATGGACAGAGCTTGGTCTCACAGACTGAACACCCACACCCAAACTTGCCCTTTAAAGTTTATAATCAGCCACGAGGCAGTCCCTGAGCTCTCGGAGCACAGCAGCCAGGCGCACAGCTGGAAGCCAGCAGTCCCCACCACCCTCCCTGAGCCCGACGGAACCGCGCACTTTTTTGTCTATATTGGGGGGAAGTGGAGAGCCAGCAAATTCTATCAGTGCCTGAGGCTACTTTGGTTCAAACCCTAGCCTTCTGCACCACCAATGACCACATCTGTCGGATCCAACATGGCATCAAGGAGGTAAGTCCTCCTTAGCCATGACTACGTTATGACTAAGGCGGATTTACCTCCTTGAAGAGCAGAGACCCTTAAACTGTCTCTGTCTACCATCCTCTCTCCTCTTTCAGGTTTATATGAACCCTGGTCCCCAGAGCTAGAAAACAGACACTTTGGGCATAGAGGTCTACCATCCCCTCTGTCCCTTCAGGGTACCTGCTGCAAAAACCAATACAGAGACTGGGGAGAGTCTCTCTGCGGCCAGCAAGCAAACTAAATAAATGTGCAACATGCTTGAATCCGGGGAGAGAGCAGGAGGACCCCCCACCTCTCCATGATCACTCTTTGGCTCTTCCACCTACACCCCCCCCCCCACCGGGCCAGCCGCCGCTTTCGGAAAGCCTGACAGCTCTTTGCCACGGCTCCTGTTTCCTGAGCTCGCTCTGTTCCCCTCCCTCTCCTCAGTAATTGTGATCCACCAGCTCTGCCGCCCCTCCCACACAAAAGAACAGTTTGAAAGATCCATTTGGATGAAATGGCTTGATTACAACAGGGAGACAATTGGTTGAATAAAGTCAATTATCTTTCCTGTGACAGGGGCCCACTTTGAAGTCCGAGCACCTGCTGGCATAATCACTGAGGCTGACATTTCCAGGTCCTCATTAAAAAGGGAATAATAGAATGCTAGGCCTGAATTTTTGTGGTTGGCTGTTTGTATTTTTTCAAGCAGGGCAGAAGGGTGAAAGTGATCCGCAGCTGCCGGGTCATTACCTCCCCATTAGCTAACAGAATGGCGAGCTGGGCCCTCTGCCGCTGCCAGGGCTGCCAGAGGCTCTCGCTGAGCCAGAGCTGTGTGACTGGGGGTGCGGGAAGGGCAATGAGCTCTGGGTAGCCAAGCAGAAGGACTGTGCTTCCAGGAGAGCATTCCGATCTGAATATTTAGCGACATGAATGAGGGGAATGGGGACTATCATATTAAGCCAATTAGGGAAACATATACAAATAAAAAATAATGTCCTCAGCGCCAGGATGGTATTCCCATACCCCCTCAGGTTCACCTATATTCTCAACTGTACCTTACTCCTGGCCCAGTCTCCTTCCCTCTGCCACAACCCCGCCTTTTCTTTCTCCACACTTACCCAGACGGAATGGACACTGTGGTTGTCCGCATCGCAGATGGTTAGAGTACGAGGCAGTGCTGGCAGCAGAGCGAATACCTGGGGACAAAGGAGTAAAGGCACGGTTATTCGTTCAGTTAAAATATATTACTGAGTTGGTTATGCACAGAGAATAATACATTAAGGTTCTTTGCCCTCTAGGAGTTCATAATTCAGATGAGAAGTAAAAAACTTGCAGGACCAGGCAGGTGGCATAAATGTGACCAGGCAGATGATGGATAACAGGGGCCGGTGGAGTCCGCGGCAAACTAGAGAGCCTTTGCCCTCAAGGCCACCTCAAGTCAGCTCTAGCCGAGGGACGCCATGTGGCTCTGTGAACCCAGTGTCAGCAAGGTTTCTAGTTATGAAAGGGAAGTTAGGATCTGGATTTTATATGGCATGTTCTTAAATTTTTTTTTAAATATTCACCTACAAAACACTTGCACAGTTTGACTCCAGTCTGGGGTCATCCATTTATGATCCGTATTCTAGAATAAGCTGACTTTCCCATCTTGGAGAAGTTTTTAAAAGAAGGAGGGGGTCGTCATGATCATCATTCTGACTACTGTGTATTGAGTCTTGCAACATGCCAAGCTCATTATCTCACTCAAACTCATGCTATATGCAATAGGGCATTGGTGTGCCCACTTTTCCAATGAGAAAACTGAGCCTTACATGATTTCTATCAATCAGGTTCCAGGCAAGAAACATTACAGATACTCAAACTAGAAAACTGAGGAAAGTTTCATCAAGGGATTAACTGCAAAGGAGCGGGCAAGACTTGGAGAACCCAACAAAATGTGGTATAACACCCTGGGGCAAGCAACAGTGGGGAGTTCTGTCCACCCCCATACCTGATGCAAGAAGAGAGTAATCACACAACCCACAGGGCGTCACCGTACCGAGAGGGCTGTTGGTCAACAGTGACGGCCTTTAGTGGCACCCAGAGTAACTATGCCAGGAAAGACCAGGGGAGGAAATACAGTGGCCTCACTCCCCTTCCCAGCTCTAGGGTACTGCCCATCTACCCAGTGGCCCAACAATGGGAAGCTCAAGAGGTTGGGAACTCGTGCTATGGTTTGAATGTCTATGACCCCTAAAATGTGATGTCATTAGGTGGTGGGGCCCTTGGGAGGTAATTAGGTCATGAGGGTGGAGTCATAAAAGAGGCCCCCAGAGCATGCTTCTCCTCACCATACCACATGAGATACAAGAAGAAATCAGTCACCTGCAACCCTGAAGAGAGTTCTCACCAGAAACTGACCATGCTGCCACCTTGATCTTGGACTTTTAACTTCCAGAATTGAAATAAAAACACACTTGCTGTTTAAGCCAACCAGCCTGTGGTAATTTGTTACAGCAGGCACAACTAAGAACTTTTTACAGCTTAGCCTCCTGGGACACAGAACAGGGCAGAGAAGGACAGAGAGTGAACCTAAAGGGGCAAAGTACACATTCCAGCCCGTCACTTGGCTAAGACTCCAAAGCTAGCGCGTGTGAGAGCAGTTTTACCTGGCACTGCTGTGTCTGCTCTTCCTACTAGACCAAACTGTCCCCTTAGTCCCTACAACCAAAGACTACGTCAGGACCTATGCATGAATGAAACTAGTAACCTACTTTGAACTAGTTCACTATAGCTCATATCTAGGTTATACAGTGTAATATGTAAGATCCCAAATGTTCTGGAATCACAATACTGGGTTTGAATTTTAAATTTACTTTTTATTGGTAGTCTGACTTTGCAGAAATCCCTTAACTATTCTTATCATGAATGTCTTAACATTTATAATGGGGATAATTGTACCAAACACAGAGAATTTAATATATAATAAGACTATATATGTAAATCACTTAGTACAATGCATAACTCACAAGGAGAATTCTGTAAATGGTCATCACAATTATTGTGTAGAGAATATTATTGGGAAGATAGATTTTTTCATAAAGATTCTTAGCTCATTCTCATCAGAGATCCACATAGGATGCTCTTCTATTCTGCTTTTCACCTGGAAGTCCTTTTTTTTTTTTTACACAAACTATTTGGTCTTAAAAAAGAGAAGGCAATCCTGCAATGTGTGACATGAATGACCCTTGAAGACATTATGTTAAGTGAAATAAGCCAGTCAACAAAGGACAAATACTGCATGATTCCACTTATATGATGTACCTAAAAGAGTCAAATTCTAGGCCAGAACTCAGTAGGATAATGTTTTCAGTGGGCTGAGACAAACAGCCAAACTAAACCAATCATACAAGAGTGAGGATGAAACAAAGACATTTTCAGAAAAAGAAAAGCCATGAGAATTTTCCAACAGCAAATCTTAAACTAGAACTTCTAAAGCACGTTTTCAGAATCCGATAATGTAATCTCGGTAGAGGCAAGGTTGGGAGGCAAAATATCTATTCACTTTCTATTACCACCTCCTCAGTGATTCCCGGGGGCAGACTGCTTCCTCCATTCACATACTAGATTTTCTTCTTTTCTTAGTATATTTAAAGGAGAATCATATTAAGAAAAAATTATTTTCTAAGACATCATAATACTGTTTGAACATCCCATCAACTGACATCTGCAAAATCTTTAGATGTCACATGTCATCGGCTGATAACTTGCATTGCGCATTCTCCGTGTGTGGTGTGCTGGGCCAGCATGTCAGCAACTTGCTCCAACACACTGTTAGCTATTCTGAAGTCATATCCTCCACTACAGGGTCCCAAAAGACAGCATGAGTCCTGTGTGTTGTCCTAAGAGCCTAGTAAAACAGAATCTTCTCAGGAAATTAGAGCACCTGGATTTGGGAGTATGCATGCACACGCGTGTACACACACACAAAGTCAGGGCCTGAATCTGAGCATTAGTATGCTAACTTTGTAATTCTGTTATGATTATCAGTGTTGATAGTGTCACAATCTTCATTACTTCAATTGCTTTATTTTTGGTTGGGGTGGCTCTTGTGGAGCTGCTGATACCTGGCAAACACTGACGTCAGCAACACACATTTGACTCCCAGAAGTGGTGTCTTTTTGACTGTTCTTGGCAGTGACTGAACTCAGAGGCCATCATCTATGGTGACTGAAAGCTGAGTGCACTGGTGTGATCCGCCAGTGCTGAACTGATAAGGAAAAGAAACGCACACCTGGAAATTAGCATATTTAAACTTCTAGAGCCAGAGGCCAGGAGCCAAAAACTCCAGTGTGAGGCAAGTCCAGCTCTTTCTCATCTGACAGTCCGCAGCCCAGGATGGCTGGAAGGGGAAACATCCACTGATGGAAGGAAGTTAGAAATATCTGAGAGAGGGATAGTTTAGGAAACAGAGCAGCAAAACTGGAACATATACTATAATAATTTGTGTAACGAAATATTCTTAAATACTTTTCTGAAACTCATGGGAATTATGTCACACAGGTAACTAACACGATTCACACAAGCAGTCCTTCAGAGCCTTGTCACACATGGCCTTGGAGTATGTCTGCTGTATGGTGGAGACTACGTCAGGTACAGCGGACGCAGAAAAAGAAAGCTTAAACCCTTCTCTTAAAGAGAACACACCAGTGAGGGGCGTGGTACTAATAATACACCACAGAGTAAGTGTGAAGTACAAATAGTCAGAGCTTAATCCTTCTAGAGTGTTCTACTGCATCTGCTGATGTTCCAAACAGGCCATCTAGGAAACTTCCATCTAGTGTCCTCTCCGCTCCATCACTGCAGATCAGGCTGGTGTTGGGGTCTGATGACCTCCCAGCCCCCCAGAACCTCCCCACTTTCTTTCATGTAGGCATTTCTCCTCTTTAAAAAACATGTATATTTTATGCCATCTTGACATCTGCTTCTCAGAAGACTCAGGCTAACACTGTCCTTTTATTTGTGTCCGTAGTTTACCTTCTGATCTCCAGCTCCCACGTAACATTAGCCCTTTTTCTCTAAACAGCATATTCAGTATCCAGAGACCCTGAACTCTAAACAGTGTCCATCCAGGCCAAGCTCTGCCCTGACTCTCCAAGGGGACTTCATTTCAACCCTTTAATTCCCAATAAAAGTGCCTATTTAACTTTTGGCTACTTGCTGCACAGCTCCTTCACAGCACACAAGCTGCCAACCCTGAGAATGTCCCAAGATGACACGTAATCTCTGGCAGCCATTCACAAGAGGACATCCATCGCTCCAGCACTATTCTGAGCCCAAGAAGTATCACTGGAACAAAGCCTAGTAGCTGACAAGAACTATGTCACAGGCAACACCACTCATTTTTAAGTATATGTTCTGATTTGCTTATTTAAAAAAATGATAGAGTGGTTTTATAGTCTCCCTTTGTGCACTAGATATAAATGCATAAACAGCTGTCCTGGGCAAAATATTCCCCCAAGTGCTTGCGTTGGGAGAGGGGTTATTACTGTTGATATAAATTGACTGATCTGAGTTAGAAAGAATCACCCCAGATTTCCAGGCTAGGAACATAAGGGAACCAGCGCTCCAGTTTTCACAGTCTACCGCCTACACTTTTTCAGGACTTCAGAGCCTACGGTTCTACCGCCGACTTACCTAACTGAGGAGCAGGGCAGCTACTGATGGCCCCCGTAAGGAGGAAAACAGCCAGACCCACTTCCAACAAGGAGAAGGTGCTCAACTAACAAGACTGGGTCCTGTCTACTCTTTCCAGAAATGAACCCTTTCTTTTAGGTACATTTTAAAAGAATTAGTTAAAGTCATTCCCAGTACAAAATTTAATAAATTGGGGTGTGTTGGTCTCTCATTATCTGACTGTCAAGATGGAAAACCTTAATGAGAAATGAGGTGAGCAGTTAGAGGTCCTTCAGTGAACGGATAAATAAACTATAGTACAGCCAGACAATGGAATATTATTCAACACTAAAAAGAAATGAACTATTTAAATAAGTCATAAAAAAAAACAAGAGGGAAACAAATGCACATTTTGAACTAAAGGAGACCCATCTGAAAAGGCTGCATACTGTATGATTGCAACTACATGACATTCTGGAAACAGCAGAGCTATGGAAATAGTAAAAAGGATCAGTGGTTGCCAGGGCTTAAGGAAGGGGAAGGGATGAATAGGTGAAGCACAGAAAATTTTTAGGGCAGTGAAAATGCTCTGTATAATACTGTAATAATGAATATATATTGTTACACATTTATCCAAACCCAAAGAATGTACAACATAAAGAATGAACCCTAATGTAAACCATGGGCTTTGGGTGATAATGACATTTGAATGTGGGTTCATCAACTGTAATTAATGTATCGTTCTCATGGGGATGTTGATAATGGATGAAACTACGCACGTGTGGGGGCAATGGTATATGGAAATCTCTGCACCTTTGGTTCAATTTTGCCATGAACCTAAACTTGCTCTAAAAAATAAAGTCTATTTAAAAAAAAAAAAAGGTATCAAGTAACATGTTTAATTTGGACATCCCTGGTAAATATAACGTCTCTGACCAGTTGAAAAGTGTCCGCATCTAACAGAACAACCACCAGGAATGCCATAATGGACCGGCTAAGAACCCCTTGAGTTTGGCCAAATCAAAAAAATTCAAAGAAATGATTTACTGTTGTTAGGAGGCTGGAGCAAAATGCTAGCTTTCTGCCACTAAGCCCAGAAAATCAGGGCATTTAAAACTCTTTGGGAGGAATCTAGAAAATGTGATGTCAAGCCTCACTGCAAATGGAGGGACTGCTCCATTCTACCCTAAGTTAAAAACCTGCAGTTACGACACCACAGACCAAAATATCAAGTAGCCCATGACAGGGGACTTCAACTGTGACAGGTGGCCTTGGAGCCAGCTGATCCAGCAATGGTTGTCCTTGGGACATGTCAAGAATCAAAGAAACAAGACATCTTGTTCTAAGGCTGTGATTTTCAACCTTTCTGCATCTCCTGGCACACATAACTAATTACTAAAATTCTGTAGTATGCCAAAAAAAATATATATATATATATATATATTCTATAAATATAATTATATATATACATATATATATTCTATATATATATATATTTTTTTTTTTTTTTTGCTGATCTGGCAAAAAATAGGTATAATTTTGATTCATGCACACCAGATGGCTACTGGTCTGTGTCCCCAACTAAATAGTCAGGTACTGCATGTTTTAAAAAATTCCGCATCACACCAGTTGGAAATAGCTGTTCGAGGGGAATTACAACCAGTACGAAAGAAGACCCTTAACTCAGAATGATTTCTAGGTCAAAGGGTAACTATTCTTACATAAGAAGGTACCGGGTTTCATGGAGGAATGTGGTCCTTTCACACTGGTCATCAGACCAGACAACTGCATTTCATCAGTGACATCACAGGCTGCAACTGTCACAATGGTAATGGAGAGTGGAGCCGGCAAGGTATTGATCAGCTCCTCCAATTTTCTTTCTATGCAGTAATTGTGTCTAGGATTGATGTACTGGACTGTGGAGGCCCTGGGAGTCTTGGGATTTTCAAAGGAGGAGAGGGGATTATAGAGGTTGAAAAAATGATATTCTAGCCAAAGTGATATGGGGCTTAAGTCATTTAATTAGAGGAATAAAAAGATGTTCCCTTATTTTGAAGCCCAAACTGTTGAGCTATATGTCAGTCACAGAGTTACATAGGTGTTTATTGGTCTATTCAACTAGAATGAGTCATGTTTACTCATCATTGTGTATTCTGCAATGGGGCAAAAATAGGTTTACAGTTCTGAAACACAAAGCACAGAGTTTATTCTTGCACTATTTATTAATTATTATATTATTTTCCATACAAACAATGGTAAACCTACTGTTGCCCTACCCTGTATTGTAACCCTTTACAGCAGAGGTCAACACACTTTTTCTGTAAAGGGTCAGAGAGTAAATATTTTTTATCCTTTGTGGGGTATATGGTGATCCGTGTCACAACTACTCAGCTTTCACTGCGTGGTAAAGTCAACCGCAGACAACACATCGAACACATGAGTATGGCTGCATCCCAATGAAATTTCGTTTATAAAAACAAGTCGTGGGCCACAGGACTGTAGTTAGCTGATCCCGCTTTACAGCACAGAATGGCGTTAAGACCACGCATTTTAAAGCAAGACAATCCTTACTTTAGATTCTAGCTCTGCCTCTCACATAACCTTTCAATCACAGTTTTCTTTTCTGAAAAATGAGGTATAACAATATATCAAACACATAAATAAGAATGATATGTGAGAGACCATCAGAATATTTGGAACATTAGAAAATACTCAGTAGTTGCATTTCCCTGAAAAGTGTAACTATACATTTTATAGTTGCATAATTTAAATTTGAAGATGTTTTACATTTAAAAGTCTCCTAGAGAGCTCTTTACATCTGTTCTGGAGGTTGTATTTGTCACTGATCTCAGCAGAAAGCCCATGCAATCAGAAAGCTCAAATGGAATTTAGGTTGTAATTCCAATTGATATATGTTGATTTAAACCTTGGAGGCCAATTCAATAACTCACAAAGTTGAAAGGAATAAGGGAAATAGAGCCTTCAGACTTATTACGTGATTAACCTTCGACAGAGAAAGAGCATAATAAATGAGCAGCATTTGCTACACTCTTTTTGATGGTGAAATTGTTTGAAAAAAATAAAAAAGGAGGGCCTATCAATGTCAGGGGATTATTTGGGAGACTGCAGAATTGGATTAGCATATCAACAAATCATCCTCTGATGAATTCCATAACGACAGCATTTATCACCCTGCATGTTGGGAAAAAACGTGCACATGTTGAATTTCCCATCACATACAAGTTTAACGGGAAGGACAAAGCTAATGTTTGAAATACAGGTTGTTTGCAGGGTGTAAGTGAAGTTCTTTATTTCTCCGTTCCCTCAGGGGAGCTCTGCTTTAAGCGTTATGCAATAAAAGAAGTTAAGTACATTAGCAGGGAAGAGTGTTGTGTTTGTTTCCAGTGAAAATGGACAGAATCATCAGCCCTGTCATTCCATTATTCAGTTAATTTGGAATATGGCTGGAGGGAGGATCTGGAAAAGTGGCATCTAATTCCCACAGGCCTTTTCAGTGTGTAACAAGTGACTGGGATACGCAGGCGGGGTGTTCTCATCTCTGATGCTTCGTGTGAGCTGGACTGGATACTTCACGAACTGTTGCTTCCTCCAGAAAGTCCTGTATTTTCACATCTCCCGCTAACTAAGAATGATTATAACATTTGCAATTTATTTTTTAAAATAATGCTGGGGGAGGTGGGTCAAAAAATCCTGATAAAGATGTTATTGAGGGGAGGTATCATGGAAGGACATTAAAAACTTGTTTGGTAAACTCTGACTGAATTACCAGTGAAGGGCCTGGTTAACTTGCCCAGCCGCTTAACTTCTCAGTCTCTTTCCTCATTTAGGAAATAGGAGAATCATAACTACTCTTCATATCGCAGAAATTCGATGACAGTGAATATAAAGCACAGAGCCTAACATCAATGTATATGATCAATAAACAGTATCTATTATTACTTATGTTATTTTTTAATTGACTCAGGTCAATGAGTTACACTTTGCTGGATAAAGTGAGATAGATGAAAATATGGAATTGTCTAAAAAGGGATTGCTAAGAAGGAATTTTATGAAACAGAGGTTTGAATCAACATGCCTAATACAGTGTAATTGTACAATAAATATTGGTTAATTTGATTTGATACAAGCATCATTCTTATATTCTGCAGATTCCATATTAAGCCATGAAAATTTTCTCAACTATTTTAATCAGAACCAGGTGGAGAAGAAAGAGAGACAACACGTATAAGAATCTAGTTGACATCAGTCCCCAGAGGATGGACAGAGGAAATAATAGGCCTTTTCAGTCTTTAGTTTCAATAACTCTACAGGAACAAGGTTGCTGGAACAAATGAGGCTGCTCTGCCTCTCTGGGTATGGGATAATTTGATACAAACAACCATTTCCAACAACAGAAGTTAGGGCCGTGACTCAGCACACCAGGCAGGCAACAGACTAAAAAAAGTCTCTGTGTGCCCTTGTGGACTTTGGATTGAAAGCTGCCCGCTCTATCTGGTCTCCTCATCACATTACTCCACAATTGCAGTAGGTGTCCCGTTACAGCCTCAGCTCACCCCCCACCGAAGCTATAACCACATCTGCCATGTGCACGAAGGAATATCGATGTCAAGACTGTGTTGAGTGAGGCTCTCTTTTCATGTGCCTAACAGCTCGTGCAGCGTGCAACTGCCAAGCATGACCATGAAGGTCGGGGCTGGGGATGGGGTGGCCTTTGTGCACCTCGTCAGCACTCGGGCAGAGGGGCTCCACCTCTTCACTGAGTATCGTCCACATGCAGGCTGGGGGAGGTCAGTGGCTCCTACAGATCCTCTTAAATTAAGCATTTCTTTCCCTCCTTAGAGTTGGGTTTACAGAACGAAGCAAAGTGAAAAGAAAAGAGAAATTCTAACTGACACAAGGTACTGGAACACCACCTGTGACCAAAGGAAGCATCAACTTCCAAGAGGAGCTATTTGGGAAAACACGCCATGTGACCTACAACCCAGCACACACAGCTGTTCCCCTCTATTTACACGGCTCACACACCCTCTTTAGCATGCAAAGCAGAGCTGAGAAGGACGCTGCACCCAGAAAACACACGTGAGGCTTGACCTTTCCTTTGAACCTACAGCCCACGCTGAGCTCAAAGGCAGCAGCCCGGATGAGGGAGCGCCAGGTCCAGGGCGCCCGCAGGCTTTCTAGAAACTACTGGTTTTGGTTTAGTTTCATTTTATTCTTTATTAAACTCTGCCATATCCGTTTTTTCTCGGTTCTAAGCTAATTTATGCAATTGTAGAAATGGTTTTAAACAAAACACAATCCACAAAAGTATGGAAGACATGAACAATGAGTACTGTGTTAGCAAAATGGTTTTATGGGGGGAAAATAAAACCATGATTTATGCTCCTTGGCAATTTTTATGGTGTAAATACACCAAACACAGCCAATTTCAAACTACCAACAGGTTTAACAGCCAGCTCTCAAAGCCCCTGCGTGCTGAACAGGCTCTTACTAGGCGGCTCCTACAGGCGACTGCAGAAGTCCTCACCAAAAGGCACCCTGTTAAGGAAGTGGTGCATTTCTTTCCAGTCCTTTTACTGCATTCTCACATTATGTCTATATTATAAATAAAATATTATATTCTGCTTTTTGCTGATGCTTGATTTTTAAATTTATTCTATGATCATGTTCTACTTATTTTCCACGCAACGCTTAAGTATCTGGCTTTTTTATACAGAAGAAATGGCACAGGTTTCGGAGGCACACAGGGCCAGGCTCAAATGGTGGTGTCATGACTAGCCAGCCGGTGTTGACTATGGGGACATCACTGAATCTGCTGAACCTCATTTCCTTACCTTCGAGGTAGAGATAACAAATAATACCCAATTCACAGGGTAAAGACAGTTGATATTTCTTAAGTGATCATAAAATCCTAGTTTCTTCTCACTTCCAACAGTTGGTTTACTCTTACTGCATATGCCCATCTTACCAATTTAGAAAATTCTCCCGGTTCCTGCCTCATGAGAAAGGGTAGAACAGTATTATTCTATAAAGTGGCCTATAACCTCAGATGACTATAGCCTTAGACCTCATGACCTTAAGTTCCTGTACTTCTAAGTGACTTACTAAGCTGAGTTACAGTCAAGAGGGCCAAGGACTGTCAAGCGTTGCAGAACTTATTTAGTTGCTTGGAATCAGAGAATGTCCTTGCTGGAAAAGAGCTTGTGGAAAAATTAGTCCCAGCCTTTCTTTGTTCTTATGTAGAAACAAAACTCCAAATAAGAATGGAAAATCTTAATTTTATGATTTTATGAATGCATATACTGTCAATGCTGGCAACAGTTTACACATTTAGTGCAATGCTGATAAATTCTACATCTTGCTGGATGCATGCTTTTGTAGAATTCTGGTCAAATTAAAACAGATAAACAAAGGTGTTTAATTTAGTGTGGCCAATCTGGGTCCCATTCCTTCCACTGGGAGAGACAGCATAGGAAGAAATCCCGTAATCGGCTGAGGAGGAAGATGGAACACAAAACCCTTGCCGCACAGACTGTGAGCCTCTACCGACACGGAGGCCTCCACTCTTCCCTAGGGACAGAGCCTGCAGCCGCAGGAGGCCTGGCTCCCTCATGCCGACAGCAGCCCTGGGGCTTATTTTGCATGAGAAAAAGGATGAACTTTATCTTGTCTAAAACTACTGTTCTTTGGGGTAGCTCTCACCTGCCATCAGACCTACTCCTATCGGATATCTCACATGATCCAAATCCCGGAGACCGGATCCCTGAATATGTAATTTGAATCAAACTGAAAAAAAGTGAGAAACCCAGTCAGTTGCACCAAATGGTATGTGACTGCAACAGCCATAAACATTGCCGGTTAATAAATTTCTCCTATGTGCCTGGCATTGCTTTGAGCTTTTCTTTTTCTTTTTAATTTAATGGGGTGACATTGGTTAAAAAGAGTATACAGGTTTCAAGTATACCGTTCTGTGATACATGATCTGTATATTGTATTGTGTGTCTACCACCCAAAGTCAAGTCATCTTTCATTGCCATGTATTTGACCCCCTTTACCCTTTACTACCTCCGCTTCACTCTGGTGACCATACTGCTGTCTGTGTCTATGAGTTTGTTTTTCTTGTCTGCTGACTTGTCGCTTCCTTTTTATATTCCACATGAGTGAGATTATTTGGTTCTTAGCTTTTTCTGACTTATTTCACTTAACATGAGTTTGCTAATGCATTTTGTTAATTAGACACTGCCATCCTCATTTTGTCAGAGAAGGAAAAGAATGGTTACTTCAGACAATTTGTGGTGGAGCCAGGATTCAACAGTAAACTTGTCTACCTCCAAATCTTAAAATATCACATCTCATTATCTGCTATTTCAAAGAAATAAGGAATCCAAGGGCATTCTCTCAATAACCAGCCCCTCTACAAAGCTTTTACACATCTGCTGGGTTCCCAATCATTTCTGCAACATGAGTGCAATGAATAAAAATTATTTTTAAAATTAATTTTAAGTTAATATTAAACTTAATCTTTAAACCGTATTAGCCCATGACCCCCACTTGTTATCTAAATAGTAAGTGAAAATGGATGAACAAATTCACAGTTCTACATTCTACATCCCCTTTAGCTTTCCTTTTTCCTGTCTAGCTATAAATTTTGCAGGAAAACAGATGACCGCTCTTTCAAAGTAGTTCTCCTTCTCCTGATTCCAATTTCTCTCTTGAATTCATGCTCCCCTGATTGGAAGAGAATTCTTATTCCTACGGCAACATGGGTTTTGTTCCCTGCTCCTCCCTTTTAAAAATCCAAGCAGATACCCTTTACTTCAGAATTGGAATAAACAGTGGAAACAGGTACTTTATTTTTGAAACATGTTTTTCTCCACAAATGGTCTCTTACTGCTTCCCTCCCCCTTGACTTCGATTTTCTTCTAAAGTATCTGTCATTGAGGAAATTACAAGCTGGGGTAATGCTTCATCAGAAGGGCCTGGCTTAAGGCTCTCTTAGTTTCTGGTCCCTGCTTTTTTGGTGGATGGGGTGGGTGGAGTAGTCCTTCAAGGTTGGCTGATCCCGTTTTACACAGTCTCTGGAACTGATCAGAGTGCCAGTGGTTGACAGAGAGATGTTTCATAGGTTTTAATAGAAGCCAGCAGAAGCAAGGTATATTTGTATAAGTAGAATTAAACACAGCCCTTTAACAGCTTCCACTTCTTCCAGCAGCATGAAGGTCTTAAGCACTGGCATTCCCAAGCATCAGAGGACTAGAGAGCAGCCCCAGAGAGGACCTCTGATATTTGAGCACCAAACATCAGGCAAAAGGCGCCCAGTTGGAGGGAACTTCAAGTCACAGCTCTGCCCATAAGCTCACCATAGCATCCCATGGTCTTCTGAGATATCCTCATGATAGTGATATGAGAAAATCTACATGAAAAGGAGAAGCCAACAGAACTGTGGGCAGTTGGACAGGGATCTGGGAAGGAGTTTGCATGGCAGGTCAAAGATATTTATAAGGCTGGTTGTATACAAAATAATTTTACTAAACCTTCATACTCAGATACTACAATGTGTTGAAAGAGATGAGTTCAAGTGGTGGGAGTATTCCCTTTTACTTTACCTTCTAACTGAAATTCGCACCTAGATTGAAGGGGAAGAAAAAGAACAAATGCTGTTAAGAAACCTATGTTTTGAGTACTGAGTGTGACACCACCTGAGACAGCAGCAAAAGCAAGATCATTAAAAAGCAAACACCCTTCTGAACGCATGTCTCCTACAATCTCTTACCCAACGGTTAACTTGTAAAGTGGCCCTTTGGCAGAGATAAACTGAAACCAAAGCTCTTACAACAGCTGCTTTCCTGAAAGCATCAAAGACAAAGCAAAAGTATGCCGTTTCTTTCTCAGAAGTATGGTGTGATTTAATTACTTGTGTTGCCTCTGTGGTGTTTTTCTACTGTGTTTCATTGGGAGCATATGGTATGCCTCCGGTATTATGGCCAGAAGTGTCTTTTGTGGATTATCTTAGGAACCTAACCACCATATGACATTGTTTCCATAGGTAAATCGTTTCCAAGTTCTCAACAACCAAATTAGAAACAAACTTTCAGACCCAATGACTGATACAATCACTAATACAGGCTGAATAGATGTTGGTGGACAAAAACAGTCTCATATTCTTGCTACTAACATGTTCACAAAAACTTCCACTTTGAGTCTTTTTAAAAATTATATACTTTCAAATGTTATGCTAACCAAACAGAAGATTACAGTGGCAAAGGATGAATTAGGATGAATTACTTTGATCTAACTGAAACATGAGGTCAGGATATCTCGGCCCTCCTACCAGACGCATGAGTCCTACGCCTGCTGTGTAACTGCTCAGGTCCTCAAAGTCAAATTCAAGGGCGCTTTCAACCCTCTGGGTTCAGCTCTGATTCTGGCCGACTCTCCATTTAGAGACGGAGCCAGCAGTCTCAGCCTGCCAAGCACTGAAACTCTGCACTAGGGAAGTGGCCTACCTGGCTGTCCCCGCGTTTACCACTGAGCTGCCACGGCGCTTTCCCAAAGCACCAGAGTCCAGCTTTTACTTGTCCTGAGCCTCGGTTCTCAACACCGGGTTTCCACTTCATTCCTCCTACCCTCCCTAACGATGAATCCCTGAGTCCCTTTCTTGGAGGAAGGGTCCTCGCTACCTCTTAAAAACCTCCTCAAGTGATGACTCCCGCCACAGTTATTCTCCTCCCCATCCTTCTTACCTGTGTGGTCTCTGCCACATCATTTTTGTTGCCCCACCTTCTGACAGATGACTACTGGATGTGCCTTATACCTCAGTCTTACCTATACAGATGCCTCCTCTTAAAATAAGGCCCACTGGTCCCTGTCTAAATCTGGGTAAGTCCCACAGTCACTGCACATTCTGTCCTACCCCTCACTCCATTGCTGTGTAGTCATGAGAATTTACACAACCTAAGACTCCAGAGTAGGAGATGCCTCGAGGCGCCAGGCAGACCACGTAAATGAGTGACACTGATCTGATGGAAACGGTGCAAACTGCCTCTAGTTTGAAGCCTTAAGTCTAGATTATGTGATGTCTCCCAAGCTATTAATGTCAACTAATTCAGAGGGTTTCTAAATACTGACCCAATCCACAAGGCACTGATTTGTGATTTCTACTTTAAAGTGAGAAAGTGAAAGGTAGTCTTCTACTAATACAACTGATCTTCATTTTCCGTATCTCAGCTTAATAGTTCTTTCAAATGACTTAAGCACTTTACACATAGTGGGAAGCTGATCATGAATTTCTCTGTATACAAAAGGGAACATATTTGAAGAAAAAAAAAGTCTTTCTTGACTGGGTAGCATTGAAGACTAATTTAAAATATAACTTTATTCCGAGCTACATTTAGTCCCTAAGAAATGAGATGAAAGGAGACCAAATGAATCAGCCACATGAGTCTAGCTCTTTAATCACCATCCTCACTATTGCTAATTGAATCACCAATGCGCACTGGCTTTGTTCCCTGAGGTACACTAGAACAAATACATAACATATGTCTCCTTAAGATGAAAGATTTCACATGTTTGAAATTAAAGTACCCATAAATTGCAGAAAAAGCAGAGTATGACATCTAAATAGGAAATGGAAATCTTGTAGGGGAGATAATAACATTATTTGTTGAATCAGAGAGGTTCGGAGACAGAATCATTACTACAGGTTTTCCAATAAAACTTAGAAAGTCCGTTTGTCCAAGTTCTTAAGCAAACCAAGGAAGTAAACCTGAGACTATCAGATGATGTCTATGAGTTACCTTGAATCAACTTTTTGTTGCTGTTGTTATTGAGTCAAGATTTATGATTCTACTTGGTTCTATCAGAGTTAACTGATTTGGTCATTATGACCATCAAAATAACCAGATGTTCCCATTATTTGCTTGGCAGTTGATCCGAATATTTTTTATGATGTAGTTGATTCATCTGTGCATTTTGATTTGGTTCCAAGGTAGAGATGTTAACAGCAAGTAAATTTTCAGGATTTGTAGAAAATGTTCATGGATACTTTCCAGTTATGGAGTACTGAATTTCATCTTTTCTTAATCACAGAGGAAAAGAATGTGAAACAGCTAACTTTGGACACAAATAAGCCAAACTGTAGGGAGTGCCACTGCTTTGTGTGGCATACCTGTCAATAAACACTAATCAGAACACGAAGTAACTGTGAAAAAGCAAGCGTCTATCTTTCAAGTTACCGCTCTCCTTTTTTAAGAGAAATTTGTTCAAAAGCACAGCCAAGAACATTCTGCGTGAATCACTTATATACACTGATTAACTTATAAAGATACATTTTGCCCCATTATATTGCAATTCTATGTAGAATTGGCAGTGATTAAAATACGGCCTCCAGTATACACAAAAATATAATTTAAAAAGAATTATATAAAGTACAGCACAGGCAACACAGTCAATAATATTGTAATAACTATGTATGGTGCCAGGTGGGTAACAGAAATATTGGGGAAAACACTTTGTAAAGTATATGCTAACCACTATGCTGCATACCTGAAACTAATACAAAATAATACTAAAGGTTAACTGTATAGCTCATTTGGTCATATCCTCTTCCCAACACATCAAGGTTGCAGGTTCAATCCCCAGTCAGCACACACACATACAAGAGGCAAACAATGAATGCATAAATAAGTAGACCAACGAACTGCGCGTGCTTGCTCTCTCTCGCTCTCTCTCTCTCAAATCAATAAATAAAACTTAAGAAAGGAAAAATAATACTATATAATAATAATTATATAATAATTACATTTCTAGATATAAACTTTGCCCCTTTGTAGTAACAGATTTGCACAGTTTTGGTCCTGGTTGAAAAAAATCCTAAATTTAATTTTTTTAAAGGGAAAAAACTGTAAAGATGACAATTTTAACAATATTAAAATGTGAGGAAATGTTAAAGTATAAAACTATAGCGACCACTAGGGTAACCCATAGACTGACTGGAAATATTAATCACTTGTTTAAAAAAAGATGGGAGTATAAAAATAAAGTGGAACACAATTTGACAATGTTTTTACTTTGGTTCATTCATTCAAAAATTACTAATTCCCCAAAATACACCCTCCTGAAATTCTAAGGATGAACCACAGGTCAGAAGCATTGTCTTTCCTCTGGGAGCTTGCTAGAAATGCTGACTCAACCCTGCTCCACACTAGCTGAATCTGCATTTTACAGGATCTCCAGGTAATCTGTATGCACGTTAAGGTCTGAGAAGCACAATTCTACAAGATTCTAAGACAAAAGTAAAAAATAAGACTGGTCCCTGACCTCAAGGAAATCATACTCTAAGGAGGTAAATGGATCAGGTAAACAGATAATTATGGTACACGTATTAACGTGTATACAAGTATTATGGGAACATAATAATGGGAAGAGAAATTACAACACTTAACAAAGACAATTCCTTGAAGATGCAGGGCAATTACAGTCAGGTCTTAAAAATTAAGAGAAGAAGCGAAAGACATTCCAGGCAGAGAAAGCAAGATGTTTAGGGAATGGCAGCCCTTTCCATATGCTTGACTAGAGACCCTCTTAGCCAAGAAGTAGAGGAAGGGGCTACGAAGGCAGGGTGACAGCCATCACAGAGACCCGGCAACAGAGTGTGAGCTGTATCCTTGGGACAATGACTAGACACCAGAGCTTTGAAGAAGGTGAGAGACTTGGTCACAACTGTGTTTCAGAAAGATTGCATGCCGTGCACAGGCCACAAGCGATGAAGGAAATACCAACAAGTACAAGTTATGTAGCCCAGAGCAATCCGAGCTTTGTAAAATTCCTGTTAATGGTTCTACATAAGAGAAAAAGAGATTTTTAAACCCCACACTTAAAAGGCCTGACCTCACATATTATAAAATTAAAAAGTCAGTCTATTAAAGTTTTGCCTAGTGGTACAGATCTGTAGACATTACAGAGATAACAGATAAAAATATGATCAAGAAATACAACAAAAAAGTAACTTCAAAATAATTTAAAAGTTACTTCTTATTACATACTTTTTAATTTCTGGCACAAGTAAGACATCTGCTTAGGTGAAAAAGAAAAAAATGAACCAGCTGAGTCTACCTACTTCAATCTATTTCACAAAATTTGAGCCTGAAAATCTACTATTAGTTAACCTACCCAGCCCTACAAACAAAATAAAACTTCTTTCAAAAAAAAAAAAAGATACATAATATAGAATAGCAGGAGTAATAAAAATACAGCATAAGAGATTTAAACATCTTAAAAGAATTTTGTTTTCTCTCAAGTTGGAGCAAAGTTCTTTGGCTGAATATTTTTAGCAACTAACAAGTCTTTTGATCAAAATTTCCCATGTGGTACATTGGCAACTGACAGACTCTTAGAATAGTGAATAACAATTTATTAATACACAGTGTCATGCTTTTAACATTACTATAAGATGCAAGGTTTTCTAGATTTTGCAGTGTAAGGAGATCAACCTTGCCTTCTGTAAATATTCCTTCCCTGGTGATTTTTTTTTCTTTCTCAGTTATTCTTTTGAAAGGAGAAACTATGCTAATGGACACTCAGGGGAAAGTATGGAAATTTCGTTATTCTTGTCAGTTCAAGAAAAATGAAATTAATGTATGCTTCAGATGCCCATATACAAGAATCAGCTGTCACTCCTATTTTATGACTTGACATACAGTCAACTTGTCAAGAAAACAGAAAAAAACATCTCGGGCATATAAGGCTTAGACAACACACTCATATACTTGGCTGGGGGGACAAAATTACTGCAGGGCAGTCTATCGGATCGCAAGATTAATCTAAACTATGAGCACAAAAACGGGACAGTCTAGTAGTAGCAAAGGATTTGTGGATAAGTAACAGGGTAAAATACTTTTAAATCATGTGGTTAAAAGTATGACTGTAAGATGAAGCCAACAAAAATATTCATGAAATATAAAACATATAGTATGAACCTTATGATTTAATAATGATTATCTGGGTCCCAAATTCCAAAATGGCTTCAGATGAAAACTATAATCCTTCCAAAGAAACCAGAGGCTAGCTAGCCCTTCCTCCTGGTTCCACAGCGACAAGTCAGCTACATGTTTCCCAGCTTTCCAAGCTGTGCAACGGCATCTGATCAGCAACGGTACAGAGAGGTGTACGCCGCTTCCAGGTCTGGGCCACACAGCCTTCCCAGAAATTTGCTTCCTTCTCCTTTCCATCCTCCCTCCTTGCCGCCCCCCCAACTTTCGCCTATCCCCAGGCTGGAGCTGAACAGCCAAGGCAACTCTGAGGGTCACAGTCTGAAAATGGCAGGGCCCTCATCACTGTGGATTCCAAGGTGGACTTCGTGAAGCAGAGCCCACCTCCCAACCCCACCCACTGCCACCATACCCACCACTGAATGAATTTTACCTGCATGAAACAAGCCTCTTGTTGTGCTAAGCCACTGACACATTACATTTTATCTGTTACAACAGCTAACCTCACCTTATCTAATAGAAGCGCCTACTCAAAAATTGGAAATTAAGTCTGTCAAGAACATCACTACACTTTGGGAATTTTCTGGGAAAATCCCGACCCATGGGCTACCAGGATTTATAATCAGCTCTTCTGTGACCTCCCAAAGGTCACAGTAATATCACAAACCATGACTGTCTTCTCACTTTTTTAATTTTTATTTTTGTACTCTGTATTACTTCATTGGTAGTAGGAGGAAGAAAGGCAAGGCAAGAATCGTATCAGTATGGTAAGAGGAAAAAAGCAATTTATTAACTCCTCCCTAAAAAAAATATTGGACATGTCTACATGGAAATTGAATCCACAGAGGAGTGGTAAAGAGAAGAAAAGAACATGATTTAATTTATTCTTGGCTAACAGGAAACTGAAATCCATATGGCTTTCATCTCTCCTGCACGCAAGATGGGTTGGAGAGTCACATCTGTGAGAAATATGCTTTATGTCAAACTGATTAGGAGAGTCAATATTAGACATAACCTATTTCCCTTTAAGGGTAGGCAAACTCCATCATCCGTTTATGTCTCTGGTGGGGATTAAGGGGAGGCCTTAATCAACTTGCCTCATAACCTGAAGGCATTCAGAAGAAAAATCTATATTTGTTTCCTTAGTCAGATTGCTGAAGCATGAAATGGGATGTCTTGTCCTGCTGCCTTTGGTGGAAATGCCAAATATTCTGTTTATTTATTTGGATGAGGAAGCAGGAGAATGGTTGAAGTTTTATACATTGCCCACTGACTTTGAGTGATATGGTTCAAACTGCTCGAGAAAGAGAGGAAAACGCTTTCAACCACAGAAGACTTACAGAACAACTTTTCATTTAAAACACAGGGAAACAGTCATTTCATTGGCATCTACCCAAGAATAATAAGAAAAAATTCTTAAATTACTTCCTTTTCACCCAGCTTCTTTGTGTTCCTAACTGGCTGTATCACAAACGTAAGTTCCAGGCATCATGTGAAAAGATCCTATGGCTGAATCAACAGAGGGGAGTGCAGGCTGATGGAGGGGCTGCACGAGGACCCTGGTCTCCAGGCTAGAAGTCTAAAGGGAAACAGGATGGAGATGAAGAGGAAGAGAAAAGAGAAGGTGTTTCTCCTGGGCGTGGGTTCTAGACTAAGGCTGGAGATGTGTATGGACTGCTCATTATTAGGGGGATTTCTCCCAACTGAGCTCCCAACCTAGGGAGGTGCCTTTTTCTGTGCCCTTGTGCATAGCTCACAAACTGTCAGGAAGACGGAAGAACCAGATTACATCAAGGGAGGCTAGACCCCAGGCAGGACTACCTGTGGGCTCTCCACCACTGCCACTGAACTCGGGATGGCAGAGCTTGCCCTGCTGCCTGTACTCACCCTGCAGGCCAGAGGCTGGTCCCAGTGGCAGGCTGCCATGACCGCAGTGGGTTCCCCACTGTCGCAGGCTCTGTGCACCACTATCAGGGTTCCTATTCAAAATCCTGGGTGAAGGCATTTGGTTGATCAAACTGTGCGATGCCCTTACTGCCTGCCAGAAGTTGGGAAAATGTGTCTGGCCTTGAGACATTTATAGTGGAGGGAAACTGTTCCAAGAATATTCCAACTGGGGAATTCCCAAAACATATGAAGGAGGTCCTAGCAACAGCCAAAAGAATGACAAAAGCTCCCGCGAGGGGCACATACACTTTGCTCAACTGAACTAAGGAAAATGAGGGAAAGGAAGGAAGTCAGGTGGAGGTGAGAGTAAAAGCCCACAGAGCAGAGTGACTCAAAAATAACTTTCTGAAGAGGTCTGGAGAAAAGATGAGCTTCTACATCATTTAATGTAAATGTTTAGCTGCAGGAATAAGTCGTATTTGAATATAAATTAAGTATTGACAATGGAGGATATTATGGGAATATGCTGTTTTTATTTTTAAAGGCATCTTAACTAACAATAAAATATGAATTTCAGAATCCATATTATAGAGTCTAAACTTAAGAGATCTACTTTGGACATCTATTTTAAGACACACCTAAGACTCTAATCAGGTCACACAACTCTAGGACTTTAAGTTTGTATGATTATACACAGAAATAGCAGATGACCTATCTCAACACAACACAAGAAAAAAAAATCTATAGATTCTCCTCAAGATCGGCGCTCTCTGAAAGACAACCGATATCTGTCCATTACATGCCAATTTGGCTCCCTCTAAATCGAAGTCAAGACTGGGAGCTCCCTCAATTCTTCCCAAACAGAGCTAAAATTTCCAATTCAAGATCTGCAAACTGGGGGAAAAACACAAAAGTCAAATGAGAGCTCCTAAACCCCATGGGGAGGTTGTGGTGAGCTAGTGTTTCTATGTGGGCCCATTCAATAAAAAGAAAAAAGAAAAACCTGATAGGCACAACTTTTTCAAACTGAAACTGCTTTCTTGTTTTGTTTTATCCTCCAGTTACAAAAAAGAAACAGACGGGTTGTAATAATTCAAAACACACCACAAAGAATAAGGAAGAAAGCAAAGTGACCTGAAATCTTCTCCCCCAAAGGACAAAATACAAATAAAGCTGTTTCTTTCTTTACTCTTCTGTTTGTTTACATAGAAAACCAACTACCCTCCATCTCATTCTTGAATACCAACTTGTTTTACCAACAGAAGGCTAGTGCCAGGTACCAACACACTTCGGTCATTCTTGTCAATGGCAGCCCATGCCTTCTCATGAATACCAGGTTCAATTACAGTGGTACCTCGTTAATTCGTTCCGGGACTCAAGATGAGTGCCGGAGCCAACAAGTGGCAAGTGAGCAACGAGTGATGAAATATTTTCTCTTGGGGAGCAGTGTCGAGACACATACAAGTTCTACCAAGTGCAGTAAGTCCCAGAGTTCCGAGCAAGTACAGAGTGCTGAAATATTTTTTTCTCATCAAAATGCAATGAATACCAGGTTTGACAAGGTCTGAAACTGGTAAGTACCGAGGTATGACTGTACTTCTAAAGGACTCCAAGCAGGAAAGTCTTAACTGTGTAATTAATGACAAATGAAATATGAGAAATTTTTTGACATGACAGGCTGAGTTGTAGGATGGGAAATCCAGGGCACGGGCAGCTTAACTAACCTATACTTTAATGATTACAGGATACACAGAATATTAACTGAACTCATGATGACTGACAGCCTACTTAAATAATAAGAGGAAATAAAGTACCCATCCTTTGAAAAATGGGATGAGTGCACATGGAAATATGGATATTTATTCCATAACCAGAAACTACTGCTTTGCATTGAGAGAGTGGAGCCCAGCGATCTGCGTCTCATCCAGCCCTCCCGGCAATGCTGACACGCTGTATGCTGTCTTAGAACCACCCATCACTGGTGACCTGGTCAGAGGCACATACGAAATGCTCAGCACCCAGAAGCCAGGTGCCGTGTGATCCCTTTGAAGGAAAGGCCTTCAGTGACCAGGCCTCCCCCTGCACTGCTGGTCTACCACTGCATTCTCGGGCTACAGAGGTAAAAGAGATAACTTTCTCTTTCAAAGTCAAGTACAACTACAGTGGCTCGACGTCATGGTAGGCTTGTATTTACTGTCAGATGGTTCTTTTGTTACACACACACACACACACACACACACACACACACACACAGAATTCTCTTCCCCAGAACATGCCTGTGGAGCCAGGGTCCAGTGATCCAGATGGGGTTTTATTTTAAAACACAGCCTGCACCTAGATATCCTCCCTCTCAACCTCATCCGCCAGGTCTCCAGGAACAGATGTGATAACCTAATCTAAGTCCAAGGTCCACTCTGATTTTCACTCCCAGACAGGGGACTTCTAGGCTGACAATTCTCATTTGCATATACATTTTTATATATTCATATTCTTACAACTTAGAAAAATGCCAGTAAGAATATTAGCACTGCGTTTTAGCCACTACAGTATTGCTAACTGGTGATGTTTGAGAGGGTGCAACATGGACACAGCTTTCCTGATTTCCTCCTGAAATGGTAGTGCGTCTCATGAAGCCAGATGGGTCGCCTGTGAACTGTGGGATCACTGCTCATCACTCGTCACTGCCGACAACAAAGGCAAAGCTATTAGACACAGCAGGTGTCCTCAGCTTTCTGAGGCTGAAAGCTGTGGGGAACTTCCCTACACCTCATGTTCTGAGTAGATGGAGCACACTGAAGGGGGTGGAGGGGAATGAACGGGACCTGGAAGGGACTGCTGCTTTCAGGAGGCTTTCCTGACCAGCTCCTGAGATCCAGCCTTCTTGCTAGCTTAGAAGTGCAGCAACTTCAGACAAATTCCTCTATTCTTCTGGAATTTCAAAGAGGAGGGCAGTCCTGTGCCAGCAGCCTTGCAGTTCACTGTATTCTTTTGCACTGTGAATTTCACACTGATCCGCCAGGGCAGGGATGACATCTGTCTGCTGCATCACCGCATGCCCAACGTCCAGCACACGGTGACCAGCGCATATCAGATTGTAATTTGAATGGATGACTTAGTGAGCCTCAGGTCCCAGCCCTCTCCTGTTTCAAGTGAACAAAATGTAAGAGCAGCTTGTGGAGCCCGCACTTTAAAGCTCGGCACATCCCTGTGCCAAGCCCTGTCCATGGGACAGTGAACCAGAAAATCTGAGTGCGAAACCAAACTCTTCCACTTGAATTCACTTACTCAACACACTCAACCTCTCATCCTGATCCATCATTAAATGGGAGTAGTGATATCTGCATGGCCAGGCCATAAGAATAAATAAATCATCTACAAGAATGCCTTTTGGAAGCAGTGAGGCTTCACAGATGTAAAACTTGGTTATACCTCCCCAGAGAGCTAAGAGCATGGTGGCTAAGTCCCATCTTACCCAGGTTTCCTCTGACTGGGGCGTTGAGAGTCCCAAAGTCAGAGTGCTCACATCTACTGGGGACCCTCTTGGGAGGCTGCCGCTCTTACGTGGAAGATCTGTGCTCGAATGGGTTCACTGATACACCTTCCAGAATTGGCGCGCCCCCTTGCTCATTCCCTTTCCTCCGAGCTAAGCGCGTGTTTCTTTTCTTCAGCCCCATCCCAGGGCCCCTAAGCAACAGCTCCCGGGCTACCTCAGGCGGCTGCACCCTGCACACACCAGGCCTCGCCCCAGCCCCTGTACCAGGCAGTGCTTAACCAGAGGCCGGGGCAGAGCTGCTGGTCCCTTGCCTGTCAGCCAGGCCTCTCTGCTGACCTTTTTGCTGGGCAACTGTCACCTGGAAGAGAACAGGACAGAGCAGCTTAAAACTGCCGCTCCCTGATTTTAACCCTGTTATCTCTCCAAACTTAGTTAACTGTAGGTTGTGCAGAGCCAGGGAACGCAAGAGAAGCTCAAACACTTAGAATTCTATCCTCTACTCTCCACCTGCCCATTACATCCCCCCGTGCTTCTCGGGCCACCGATTCAGCCTCTTTGTGCTTCAGTCCCCAAAGCTGTGATTAGAGATAATGTCACCAACAGATGTTCGGGGGACTTTGTAAGACTGAACTCATAAAATATAAAGTATTTTTCAGATGTCAAGGGTCTTAGGAGAGTTGCAGAAGTTAGGCCCATGGAAATTTACTTTGAGTATTTTACTTGTAAAATAGCAAAATTAAATATTTTTTACCTTAAATCAAACTCATAATAGCTCTTTTAAATTTTTCTCATATTTGATTTGGATGCTAGAAAAGGGAATTTTTCTTAAACATTTATGAATGGGAGATTATATTTATTTTGAAAATTTGTAAGGGGCAATGAGGTCATATTTATGTAAATATTCAAATATGATTTGGGCAGAATCTCGGTGAGCTACTTGGGGTTCATTAAATTAATGGAAAATATCCACAGCATATAAGGAACTAACCAGATAGCAGGGGAAACAGTTCCCTATATTGGCTAAATGTGTGTGCCCCCCAAATTCATAGGTTGAAGTCCTAACCACCAATGTGATCGTATTTGGAGGTGTGGTCTTCGGGAGGTGATTAGGTTTAGATGAGCTCATGAAGGTGGGGCCCTCATGAAGGGATCAGTATCTCTGTAAGAAAAGGAAGAGAGCTCTGGCTGGTGTAGCTCAGTAGATCGAGCACCGGCCTGTGAACCAAGGGGTCACCAGTTCGATTCTCCAGTCAGGGCACATGCCTGGGTTGCGGGTCAGGTCCCGGGGGGCGGGGGCACATGAGAGGCAACCACACATTCACGTTTCTCTCCCTCTCTTTCTCCCTCCCTCCCTTCCCCTCTGTCTAAAAACAAAATAAATAAAATCTTTAAAAAGAAAAAAAGAAAAGGAAAAGAGACCAGAGCTGTCCTCCTCTCTGCCAGAGGACTGCCATGTGAGGACACAGCAAGAAGACGGCCAGCTGCAAGCCAGGAAGCAAGTCCTCACCAGAATTCAACCACGCCTGCATTTGGATCTTGGACTTCCTCCTCTAGAGCCACGAGAAATAAATGTCTGGTGATTAAGCCACCTATTGTGTAGCACTTTGTTCTAGCAACTCAAGCAGACTAGTACTCAGTTAGATAAAATTAAGTGTGTTTTAGCAGTGGTGATATACCATTGACATATCCAGATGCAGTGGGAACACAGGAGAAGCAACGGCTTGCTTATCTTGGGGAGGTCACAGGTAGCTTTACCAAGGAGGAAATATTTAAACTGAGACTTGAATTAATTTATATATTGAATATTTATTATTCCCATATGTATGGAATGCCTACTATGTGTCTGGCATTGTTCTGGGTGGTAAGATTACAGCAGTGAGCACGCAGATAAATACCACTGTCCCTGTACAGTTCACTCTGAAGACCTAATGCCTGTAATCATGGCAGGCCTCTGGTCACCTGGAGCGTGACATCTGAGGGGATGCTGAGGGGCAAGGCATCAGGGCAAGGAAGGGCCAGACTGGGAAAGGCCTTATATTAAGCCCATGTGGTTTCTTTTCTTGACTACAAATATGCAAAGGTTGGCTTGGTGGCTGGTGTTTAGGTTTAAAACTCCTTAGTTACGGTTATGAGAACTCTTTTCACGCTGAAATTCCTTGGGGATAAGTTGCTTGTATTTGCAAGTCTGAAACCCTCTGCCAACTCCCTTTTTCTTCAC
The DNA here is from genome assembly GCA_004026545.1 of Mormoops blainvillei. Classification (NCBI taxonomy): domain Eukaryota; kingdom Metazoa; phylum Chordata; class Mammalia; order Chiroptera; family Mormoopidae; genus Mormoops; species Mormoops blainvillei. The sequence goes on from PVJD01000049.1 coordinate 751,862, forward strand.
TAAAACCCATCTTAGAAATGTTACAGCTGCGGACTTCATTAGCAGTGGAACCGTCACCACAGGATAAACAGGATAAACTGCGCCTGCACACTTTCCTCCATTTCGGGAGTGAGTGGAGCTGCCTGCATACTGTTACATGCTCGTTTCCATCCCAGATTGCGAGCCTGAGACCACAGACTGTTTCGTAACTTTATCATTGTATTCCAGGCATGAAGCATGATGCCTGGCACATAGTAGCTGCTCAACAGTTAGCACGTCACACTGGGAAGTTTGACATTTCTCTTATAAGTGGTAACGATTCATTTCAATGTAGCTGTTTAATTTTATAAACTTTAAATATACTGTATACCAAAGGAGTTCTATAAATCATTGAAGACGATCATCCTCTTTTAAGAGAATGACATAAAAACAAAAACTTCTGTTCCTTCTGGATTTGTTCATTTCACACATGCCTTCTCTCCTCAGCTCACATGAAAATCTGTCCATTAAAACGACAGAGCTCCCAGTGGGAGATTTTAAGCTGACAACCAAGATTTTAGAATCTAATAAAAAATAGATAAAACTGAATCTCCAAGAATACAACCTAAACAACTGTTCTAACTAAAGCCCACGTTTCAAGAGCAGAGTGTATTACATATCTGCAAAGGGCCCCTGAACCTCCGCCCTGGCCTGGGGTCATTTGTACGGAAACAGAGACCAGCCATGAAAAATAATGAAGATGCTGCCAGACATTTTTTTCATCTTCGGACGAAGCCGAAAGGAAACTCGGTTAATGAGCACAGCAATGCCATTCACTCTTCAGCTGCCCCTTGCATCTTACTCCTCATCTTTTTCTCGTCCATCAGCCACTGCAAGTTTCTCCACCTATTTCCAAAGCTCCCCCAGGTCCCCTTCTCCCAGCCCAAAGGGGCCCTTGGTTTTCTTCCCTTGAAGCTTTCCTCCCACCTTTATCCTGTTTTGTTTTCTCAAAAATCATTTCCCATTCTTTCCGAAACAACTCCCACCCTCACATTCCCAAGTTTTGTGTTTATTTCTCCACTGCCAAAATCAGGCCCAACCAAAGCCCAGGGAACAGGGTGCAAGTTCATTATCGACCTGGGCAGGTGCCAGTACAAAGGACAGGAACTCTGAGGCCAAAGCAGTAGTCTCTCCTTGGTGCAGAGAGGAGGTAAAGAGGTAAACAGTTGTCACGTGAAATGTTTTCATTCTTCCCTATGACATATGCGGAGTTGCGTTACTTCTTTAAACTGTTCTAACATCTATAGCAAAAGGAAGAAAAACATTCAGAAGTACCTTTTTAAAAATATACATTGTCAGTCCTTAAACGATGCCCGAGTAAGGCATAAGTGGAATGGAATGGAATCCAGATACCAAAATTGGGGTGCGATCAAATGAATTTAGAGACCAAGGGAATTCTGGGTCTGGAAAAGGAAAGACAAGGGAAAGAAAACAGGAAATTAAAAACAAGGTCCTGGGGTCCAGGAGACCCAGGTTCAAATCCTACACTCAGAACTTAAATACTGTGGGACTTTTGGCAGTTACTTAATTCTTCCAAAGTTCTGTTTCCTTGCTGGGGAAAAAAGAAAAATAAGACTGATTTTAAACTATTAAAAAGCATAAAAAAGAAAGCAGCTCAGTTCAACAGAAAATAAGTGCTCCTTGAGTGTCAGTTATTACAATGATCATCTTCCTACTATTAAACCTCAACTCCAGCCGTCTTTATTGCCAAGGCCAGATTTTTGTATGGATTAAACTCATACAGCATTTCCTATCTTTTGTGAAACCCTCAGTTTCTAATCATAAAATTCTTATGTTTCACCCTATTTTAGATGTAGATATCATAGCTTGTTCTACAATGTGTCCTTTGTGTTTCCAATAAGCCTTAAAACATCTTCGAGGATTTCGAATTGCAGGTCTGACAGAAAGCACAGATGAAGCTACTGCTAGATGAATACACACACAGATACATGTATGTGTGCATGAATGTGCGCAGGTGCGTATTTTTAACCTTACCTTCATTATTATTATCAGTAGCCAACCTACCTGCCACTTCTCTAATAGTGTCAGCAAGACGTGCAGGCTCGGCTGAGGGCTAAGTGGGTGAGGAAGATTTCCAGACACATTTTCCCATTTATAAAGCTACAGTGCAATAAAAATCTTTACTCCAGGCAGCTCTGGGTAGCCTTATGAAATTGTTATGATTGTTTCTGAGATAAAGTACACATTCTATGGTAATCTTTCCCAAATTTTAATAAGGGTGAAAAGAAGATTTAATTAACGAGTTCTTTGTGGCTCCTCTGCGGACCACGGCCATCTGCTAGCACTTCTTCACAGCGTCTTGTCACTATCGTGCAGGCGCAGTCGGGGCTGAGTTGCAGAGACACAAAAATAATGGCAATGCACTTATTTTAAGGACACTACAATTTTGGCTCCTCTTTCGGGCACCTCATCCCAGATGGAGTTCCCTCTGTGCTTAGATGGGAAATGTTATTTGTACAGCATTGCCATACCCAGCTGTCTAAGAAGCCTGGTCATTGCATTCGAACTGTGGTTCTCTTTCTAGAGCTAAGTTTTGCTAATTGGGAGTGCGGGTGGGGATAGAGGTGGAGTCATAAAGTAGCAGATTTTTGTTTCAAAAACTCAAATGGGGACTAAAGAGAATTTAAGAGCCTTTGGCCTCTGCTGTGATTTCTCCAGCCACTTACCCACTGGCTGTAACCAATACAAAAGCTGCAGAACTTGAATGTTTAATGGTAAGAAATTGGTTTTTAAAACTTCAGGTCCCCCCAAAGGAAGGAATGCTTGCCATGTAATTTTGAAGAATTATTCTGGAGAAGAATGAATATTACTATGAAAATGAGAGGTGGAAAAAAAAGCCACAGTATGATCTAATTTTGTTTAAGATGCAAATAAACAGAAGTTACACTGAAGTGTTATCATGAGTCGTTTTTACTTTCTTTTTTTCCTAAGCTGCATATTCTGTATTATCTACAATAAATCGGATCAACTTTATACATAATTATAAAAACAACCTTTAACAGGTAAGCTACGGTGAGGTTGCAGAAAAGACGGAGTGAAAGAGCCCACCCTGTCTCCCTTACTGAATGCAACTATAACGCCTGGAGAGAACACGAGGAGGAAGAAAGTCTCTGAGGACGCTCCCCGGGGAGGGCAGCACATGGACTGGAGAAAGAGACCTGGCTTCGAAGTCTCACTGAACCAGTGGTAAGTTTACCATATTTTTCCTCCAGTAACACCCAGCCTGGAATCAAAGCCTAAAGCCCAGAAATACACACCAGGTGGCAAGGGAAAGAGCATCAAGACAAGGCCTCCCTTTCTTATCTGTGGAGTGGGAAAGGGCCGGAGCAACTGAGGAAAATCCCCGGCATAGCTGTTCTATTCTTTTTTCTCTTCTCTTCCCTGACAAGCCCCAAACAATCCTTTGGTTGACAGTAATGGCACTGGGCAGGCACCTAAAGCCCTGAGGAAGGGGACCCTTCTCTCTGATCACAGAAACTGTGGCCCCAAGAGTGTGCAGTGAACATCCACTGCTAGATTATTTTTGGCTCGCTCTCCTTCCACCAGTTGGCCTTGCACACAGGCAACTGCAGGAAGCCCAGGGCACCACCAGAAGGGGAATCCTAGAGAACAGGAAGTGTTGGTGGAATTACAGACAGGGTGGAAGTCAAGAGAGTGATCTCATAAAGTTGGGTATAACTCCTGAGTATACCCCTACCTGGGCATGACTCCAATCAGCATACTTCAGGCTCTGAGAACTAAGCACGGGGTCATAGAGTAGCCACCGGGACAGGTCTGAGTAGCACAGAAAACACTTTGAAAACAGAATTATATTGCAATCAGAACCCAGAGAAGGCAGGTCTGAATTTGTGACCCAAAGCTAATTCCGGTGATTGCCTAGCAAAAAGATGGCAACACCACCAAGAACTACAAAATGAGCATTCTCATTACAATTTAAACAAGAACCGAGGGTCTCAGAGAAAAATACTTGAAATGTCTAGGATATAATCCCTACCTAATCAGCATGGAAAGAACCAGGAAAGTCTCAATGCACAATGGAAACAAGAAAATTTAAAAATATAATAATATGCATTATATTTTAAGACTATCCCTGACAGCCCTGGCTGGTGTGGCTCAGTGTATTGAGTGCCACCCCACGAACTGAGACGTTGCTTGTCTGATTCCCAGTCAGGGCACATGTCTGGGCTGTGGGTCAGGTCCCCAGGTGGGGGTGTGTGAGAGGCAAGCAGTCGATGTATCTCTTACATGTCATGTTTCTTCCCCTCTCTTTCTCCCTCCTTTCCCCTCTCTCTAAAAAAGTAAAATCTTAAAAAAAAAGAAAGAAAGAAAAAAAAGACTGTCCCTGATAGGCAAGACTACTACTTGACAAGTGAAATTATATATACCTGATAATTGGAAGGAGTTTTAACAGATGAGCTTTCAGTTTTATTAAGTACGAACTATACTCCTTCTGTAATAGTCACATAATTAGAGTACCAGGTGCTTTGGGACACATCCTCATCATGGGACATTTGGCCCTGTAACTTTGTGTCATGAGATCAGGTGAGTCAGAGCGGGCAGAAGGAGTCGCCTTCCATTCACCAGGCTGGCTAAGACTAACAATTATAAGCAAGAATGACTGCAAACCATATAAGTAGACGTGACTACATTCAAATCACTGTAGTCCCAACTAGACTGTCCGTTGCTGAATCCCCAAGTGTCCATGCTCACTTGAGCGCCATCCGACGGGAGAGGTCAGTCGTGGAGGGAAGTCGTAAGTATTCTGCACATAACAGACTATCCTTTACCATGGGACTGCCGTGCCAGGGCTCCCCATAAGGCCTGGAAAGGAGTATATGCAATGAGGGGCCATGAAGCTTAAGTTCCATTAGTTTCGTGGTAAATCTGCATCTCATTAGGATAAAACCTGGAGGGGCAACCGTACTCGGAAAATAAGAGGCAGAAAAATTGCCACAGTTAAATTCCAGTTTAAGACAATTACTTCTTTTATGTGGGTTCGAAAGGCAGATTTTCTTTTCACTTACACATCAACCCGTTATTGACCCTTTGCTAGGCACTGAGGTTATGCAAATATACAGGACTCTGAGATCCCTTTAAGACCAGACGCATAAACAAATACAGTACAGTGTGTTCAGTGGTGGGAGCCCCAAGGAGTGGGCAGCTGGCTTTGCTCAGGGCTGGGGGTGCCTGCAGGCCCAAGGAAGGCTTCCTAAGGATGGTGCCCCCCCCTTTGAGTACTGAAGGGGTCACAGAAGTCAGCCAGGTGCACAGCACAGTGGGGGCTTTCCAGAGAGAACCAGGTGCAAAGAAACCGAGGTGAAAGGCAGCAGAGAGATCAGGGTAGAAGGGTCAGCCTGTAAGGCCAGGGAGCACAGCGAAGCTTGGCTGGAAAGGAGCTCCAGTGCAAACGCAGGGCGTGACAAGATGGGGTGGGAATGGCTGCGCCAGTGAGCCCTCGAGCAAGAGGTCTGGGGAAGAAGAGACGGCTGCCTGAGCTGAAGTGGAAGCGATGATTCAAAACCCATGTTAGGGTTTGGTGATAACTGATAAGATACTGAATGTGAGAAACAGAGAAGAGTTCACATATGAGGGCTTCGATTTCCTATAACTATAAAAAACTTACTGAATTAGAAAAAAATTTAAGTACAAAGGAAAAGGAAGCGAGCCCTCGTGATAAACCCCCATTACCATGATACACATACTCATTATCCTGCTTCAGCAATAACCAGCATTTTGCCAATCTTGCATAAATACCACTGAAAAGACTGATAAAACTTGCTGTAAAACCCCAGTAATTATTAAGGTATAGTAATAATGTAAGGATTGACATACTTTTGATGGTATCTCAGAAAACTAAGGAAGAGAGAATATTTGGTAAATGGTTTGGGACAACTAGTTAACAATTTGGAAAACTAAGTTAGACATACATCTCACAATATATTTAAAAAACATGGGTAAAAGTTTTTAAATAACTACAAAAAACAGAATAAAATATAGTTGAATATCTAATTATAAGGTTGGAAAAAAACTTTCTAAGCATAAATTTAATAGAAAAATAATTACAAAAAACAATGCACAGATTTACCCAAATAGTCTCTGGAAAGCCTTCTGGAAGTCAGTGGTGGTATAAAATAAATTAGGAAAAATTGTCAAACTAAAAAAATATATATTGTGAGTTTATTACTTTATATTATGAAAGACCCCTATAAATTAGCAAGAAAAAGACAAATACCAATAGAAAAAAAAATGTGCAAAGAACATGAACAGATAATCCTCAACAGTAAATATTAAGTCATATAACTATATAGAAGGAAAAAATAAATCTGCTATTATAATAAAATAAACCTTAAGGAAACCGAAAGTCCACTATGGCTTATCAAAATGGCAAAATTAATTTTTAAAGAGCATGTTTAGAGTTGATGGAAGTACTGGAAACTGGCAGCTTCATATACCAATAATGGGAATGTAACAATCTTTCTGGAGGGGAATTTGACAGGCAATTTCTATCAAGTGGTTTACCAATGAGATACACCGACCCATTGATTCCATGCTTTAGTAATTCTCTTCAGAAAATAAGCAAAGATGCATACAAAGATATTTGTACAAAGGTGCTGACCATAGCATTAATTATAACACTGAAATGTTGGCAACACTGTAGATACTCAAGGGGAAATGCTGAAATTTATTTTGACTGCGGTATATTCATGGATAGAATATAATGCAGATATTTTGAAAATTACATTTTCAAATTCTTGAATGACACAGTACATTGCTCATAATGTATTATATATTGTGAAAAGTGTATGACCCGATTTCAATTTAAAAAGGGACACGTGTATATGTATAGCTGTTACAAACATAGACAGACACATGCATATGGTTACACATGGTAGATAGAATGTCATTAAATACACTAAAATGTCACCCATGATTACTGTCTCTTAGAGATAGAAATTTGGGTGGCTATTTTTATTCCATATACTTTTTGTATTTTCTTCCAGGAACATGCATTACATTTAAAATCATAAAAAGAATGCTATTTTGTTTATGGAAATGCATCTGTTTGTATTCCATCCCTAAAATGATTTCAATATTGAAAAAGGAATAGACTCCTTACTCCACAAATAGGAAGAACCACATCAAAGTCCACAATGTGAGTATCTGTCTGCCGGGGGGCAAACTTCCCAAACCAGGAACTGCCCCAATGAAGAAACAATGCAGTGGGTCCCAAGCCCAGTATTACACTTGGATTTCATACCCAAAGTGGAGACATGTGTAGTTATCTCTGGGATAAAACCTCAGTGTCCAGTCTCATGAAGAAGTCTGTTTTTCTGGCTTCTGTCTTGCCATGCACGTGTATCAAAGGATGGCTGTTCTCTCAAGAAAGAAGGAATCCACTGTGTCAGTCACCTTAAAAATATGTATTTTTTTCCTATCCTGAGACGGTCACTTCCAGAGAGAGGGAAATTACTTTTCTGGGGTAATGTTTTCCAATTTTAAACAATTCTGCAAGAGAGAGGTCTTTCACATTCAAGTGAAATCTGACTGGCTAAAAATTCCTCTTTTTGGTGTTGGTCCTACCCTTTTGATCCTAGAGGTGAGCATTTCTATCTAACCCCAACTTTCTTTATTCCATTTTGGACAACCTTAGCTCCTTGAACTTCTCCACACACCATGCAATTTCTAGAACTCTCTCCCCAATGGCACAGTTATCTTGCCCTGTATTCCACTGTCCTGAAATGCGACACCAGACGGAGACGCGGTCTCCAGGTTTGGTTTCACCTGCGCAGAGTGCAGCGGCTGTCTCTCTCTCCGGGCAGGGACACATGCCAGCCCTGCAGGCCAAAGTGCCTTTAGCTATTCTAGGGGCTGCATCAGACGCTGACCCATTCCACTGAACGGGGACCTACAAACACTAAACAAATAAAAAACCTTCCCAAATGCTTTTCACGTAAGTTTTCTGTCTCAGTCTGCTCCGGCTGTCCTAATGAAATGCCACAGAAATGTATATTCTCACAGCTCTGGAGGCCAGAAATCAAAGATCAAGGTGTCGGCCGATCCCGTCCCTGGCTTGCTTCCCCGCCCTGCCTGCACAGGCCTTTTCTCTGTATGAGGAGACAGCGCTCTGCTCTCTCCCCCTCTCCTTATAGGAACACTGATTTGGTCAGACTAGGGTCCCGCTCTTATGACCTCATTTAACCTTCTCCTCCTCCGTAACAGCCCTATCTTCAAATATAGTCCGATTAAGGTTTAGGGCTTCACCATAAATTTGAGGGGGAGATAAAGTGGAAATTCTGTTCAAATCAGTTTTGTAAAGTCAAGAGAAATCGGTCTAAATGCTTCTGCTCTTACCCACTAATTATTAAACCCCCAAACAGGAACCAGATATTTTTAAAACATAAGTCACTGCCTTGCCCAAAACTCTACAGAGGAATATCTCCCCCTTTATACTCAAAATAAAATACAAACCCCTCACAATCTCCTACCAGGTCCTGTGTAAGTCGGCCTTGCTCATCACCTTCCCAAGCGCAGCCCCCGCTCCCCACCGCCTCCAACCCTCTACCACTGCACCATCCACGCTGGCCTACTGGCCTCCCTGACACCCAAAAATGACAAGCATGTGCCTACCCAGGGCCCTGGAACTGCCCATCTGTCTTTCTGGAAGGCTCTTGACAGCTTCACTCCCTATGTTCACTCCACACTTCATTCAACTGCCACCTTTCCTGCCTCTCCCCATCCGACCCAGTTCCACCTCATCCTCTTGCTCATTTGCCATCTAATCTAGTCCTTGTGTCCAGGGCTTCAGGAGAGGATATAAAAAGCATAGGTTCCAGGGAACACAACTTCACGAAGGCCTATTGTTTAATGACTTTTACAGCATTAAATGGTCAGCACTTCCAATTCGGGAAGAATACATTAGCCATGTAAAACATGGGGAGCGTGTGTGTACCCACATAGGTGGCATTTGGAAAAGCACTTGTCATAATATAAGCAAAACAAACCCTTAAATATGTTCAATTCTGTAGTATAATCATAACTACCTAAAACAAAAGCACAAAACTATTCAAATAAAAAAGATAAGACAGAAATACACAAATCTATTAACCGTGATTGTCCTGCCCGGTAAAATTAGAGTGGAGTTTTCTTCCTTTTCCACATTTTCCAAATTTTCTTGAATAATCATGTACTTTTACAATAGAAAAAGTATTTTAAAGAGATGGAATTTACTTTGTTTTCTTTCTGTTTCTCTGGAAAGTACAGTATTTTCTTTTATGAGTTGTCTCAGTTTGCAGTTTCTGGCACACCATTTTCCACCACCCGAGCCAGCACACAAGGTTGAACAGAGGAAGGAAACGAGAAGACTGGGGAGGTGACCGTCAGATATGCGGGAGGTTGAATGACTAAAACAGCAGTTAATTCTTAATCGAGCTTCGTGGTTGCCCATGCAAACACTAAGAAAGCTAAGAACTGCCAACATGGTGACTATCTTTTTCAGTATTATTTAAAATTTTTATGACAACTGAGAAGCATCATGATAATCATTCTTCTCAAAGTAAAACTCAAGACACAAGAACTGGCAAAGAATTTCTGAGCTATCTCTAGGAGCAAGAGCTATCTGGAGAATATATATACTGAATTAGTGACATTTGGGAAACATTTTGATGGCTGATGGGGAAATGTTATCGAAATGGTTGTAGAGCATTAATACATTTGATCATTGTACTTAAAATGCAGATGTTACTCTGAAGGTAGCTGGTTATAGCTTTAAATATTTTTCTTATCTGTTACTTGCTAGAATACGAGGTATCAATAGCAGAAGCAACATACATTGGGCTTAAAAGTGTGATGTAGGAATCAGATTGTTTAAACTCAAATCAAAATTCTGTAAGTCCATGATCATATGCAAGTTAGTAACTCTTCAAGTCACATTTTTCTTATTTGTAGACTAACCAGAAGTTTGGAATGATTAAATGACATAATCAATACAAAGTGTTTTCACAGTGCGCAACCCATATGAAGTCCTAATAAATGTTAGTTATTACCGTTATTAACTTTAATATCAAACAAGTACCAATGGAACCTAGTCCTAAACATTTAAATCAGTCCCTTGCTATAGAAGCCACAAGATAGGTGCATCTAATCCCTCCTGGTACTGCAAGGAAGTTACGTGTATCTGCGGAAAGCCAACATGTATTGTAGCATGAAGTTGGAATTTAGAAGTATAAGATGCTAACCATGTTTAAGAATATCTCATGTACTCAGTTTTCAGTGAAGAGAAGGGGAGTTTGAATATTTGGGGGATGTTAAGTACAGAACATGGATTTTCCAGTCCTGTGTCCTTTGAAGTACAAGCTGCTACTTGTTGTCAGTGTTGGAATGAAGATTGATTTTGGCAAGGATGAGATCGTCTTCCTTCCAGATTCTTCAAAATCTAACATACTTAATATTAATGAGCTCAGTTCCTGATGCAAAAGCACCAGAAATGACATCTGGTAGATCCTTTCCAAGTGACTTATTACCCTCCCTCCTTTGCTCTAATCCTTTTTTAGCATAGAGTCTAAGTTGAATTTTTCTGCATTTCCAAAGATTTTAGTCTCTATTGTGCAGCAAAACCAATGCTGAGAGCTCAATATAAAAACCAGTCATGTAATGGGAAAACTCCCAAGGTAGCTAACACAAGCAAATATAGAAACACATTTAGCAACATTTCCTCAAATAAGATTGCATTTAATTCTCACAGAATTAATAATCTTCACTGAAAGTCAGCTTACAATAAAAAATTACAAAACACATGACAAAAACCACCAGGAAGCAGGCAGATACAATATCAGAAAAATTGGCACCCCCAGAATTCAGTACAACAACAAAATATATATGTTTAGAATTATTAAAGAGATGAAAGAAGGAAAAATCACAATAAAAGAATAGGAAGGAATAAACATGATCAGGAAAATTGGAAAATGAACCAAATGGAGTTTCTTGAAATGAAAACATAGTTACTGACATTAAGCTCAACAGAGAAATGAAATAGCATATTAGACATAGCTAAAGGGAGCATTATGGAACTGGAAGCTAGAACTGGGAAGTAAAGAAACAGAATATGTGAAAATTTTAGAAACATTAAAGATAGAATGGAAAATTTCAACATATATCTAAAAACAGCCACAGAAAGCAAGAGTAGATAGAAAGGATAAAAGTAACATTGAAAAATAACCTTCCATAGTTGATAAAAGGTATAAATACTCAGTTTGATAAAGTACATTGACTCCCAAGCAGAATAAAAAATAAATAAAAATCCTTATTTAGACACATAACAGTGAAACTGTGGGGCCCACAATTAAGATAGAAATCTTAAAAATAACCAAAATTTTAAAAAAATGGTTCCATACAAAAGAGCTACAATTAGAATAACAGCAGATATCTCATCAGTGATAATAAAGGCCAGAAAATGATGAAATGTTTTTAAAATGCTAAAAATAAGACCTTGATCTTTTATACTCATATAAAAGGTCTCTACTCAAAATGCCACACTCACCTAAACAGTCTTTTAATGCCATATTTTGCTGTATATAATGTACACCCATGTTTTTGTGTGCATTATATACAGGATTATTGTATCTATTATTATGTCCATGGTATGTAATCATTATACCCATGTATAATGTACATCCTTAGTTTTCCATCAAGAAATTGGGGGGAAAAGTGCACATTATACACAGCAAAATATGGTAATTAAAATGAGCTAAAGATATCAGGCACTGGCAGAGCTCTGACTTAAAGATATGCTTGAGTCAGAAGGAATTAAAATGAGAAGTCAGGAGTGGTACACAAAAACAGTAATAACAAATTTTAAAAAGTAAATACGTGGGTAAATCTAAGTATGAGAAGTTGATATTATTGTGACTAATTTGTCTGAGGTATTAATAAAAATAACATTTCACCAAAATAGAAGACTGTAAGAAAGAGTCAACAGACATTGATTCCAGTGCCCATTTATATGACTTTGGACAAATCATTACTCCCATTTGTAAAAGGATATTCAGATAGGATGAACATTAAGGTTTTATTTGAAAATACAATATTCTATTATGTTACTGCACCATCTACTGATCACCTTTCCCCTCAAGAAAAGAATACAAGAATCTAGGTGATAATTTCAATGGAACCAAAGAAATATGCCCCTTTGGTTCAAATGCCTGGCTACTGAGCTACAAGCGTATTTGCTGCTTTCCAAAAGTATGTGCAGCTTAGGTAAGTGCCCTTTGAAGTCCACAAGACTTATGCCAATGGCATGACCGGGAACACTCCCTTTTGATGTTGTTTGTGTTGAATGAGTTTAATGAGTGCTTGCAGTATTCTGATGTCACACAAGTATAATCAATCGGCCCTCCGGTCATTTCACACGTTGTTTCAATGAGTCCTGGAGTAAAACCCTCCTAGGGCCTGGTGGGAGCCAGGGATGCTCCCTAACCTCTCCAGAAAATATTCAAAAAGGAAAAAGAAAAGTTGGAAACAAAGTCTAATAACCCTACTTATCCTGCATTAGTGATGGATAAAGAATATGAAATGTATTTCTCCCTAGAAGACAGTGAGAAAGATTTCTTCCTATGTGAGTGGAGTGTGCGGTATGAGGTCTGAGAATAACATTATATTGATAAATGGGCATTCGGGGGGGAAAGGGGCTCATCTATTATCTTTTAAGTTTCTACGAGTTGGGAAACTACCTAGTCCTAATCTGCTTTAAGAACTTTTTGAATCATTGTTCGCATATTGAGTAAGAATACAGTGTTAAAATCCTCTGTATCTCTGTACGGTTATTACTGTAAACCCACCATCTGTTGTACGCTTTTTCTCTTAATTCCTTTGAGTTTTTAAATTATATATATTGGACTAACACTGGTTAATAAAATGATATAGGTTTCAGGCATTCAATTCTATGATACATCATCTGTATACTGAATTGTGTGTTCACCACCCCAAGTCAAGGGACACTTTGTGGCCTATGTCCTGGTTTCATCAGTAAACCTTCCTCTACCCACCCCTCTTTCCACAGATGCCTCAGAAATGACAATTATCCCAATATCTCCATACCTTGGCACATGTGGTTCCCTCTGCCTAGAATTTACTTTCCCCTTTCTTTATATAACAGCCCCTTCCTCTTCATGCTTAAGTGCACTCCCTTCTCCCAGAAGCTGCATCTAACTTCTCTCGATGACATATTAGGTCCCTCTTTCTATGAGCTTCCCAAGCAGAACACTGTGCATATATGGTGGCCATTATTAATATTCACTACTATATCCAAATCCCTTCCCTTTCAGACACAAAGGACTATATTCTTCCACTCTTTTGAAGTTAGGCATGGTTGCGTGACTTGCTTTGGCCGGTGACAAGTGAGTGAAAGTACGTTGTGTCACTTCTAGGCATAAGCTTTTAAGAGAAGGGTGATTCTCCACCCTTCTTTTTTTTTCCCCTAGATCAACTGGGGTCACATGTTTTAGATGGTGAAGCCCTAGGATAGTGGAAGTTCCAACATCATGGCTTGCCACAGTGCCATATAAGGAATAGTTATTGTGGAAAAACAGCTGGATCCACAAAGGAATTGTGTGAGCAAGAAATAATTCTTTTATTATCCACTGAAACCCTGGTGCTGTTTATTACTGCACTGTATCCTAACCTTCCTGACTAGTACAATATCTCTATAGTAGTACTTACAACACTTTAACACATTTGTCTATTTTCTTGCCTATCTTCTTGAAGTGGTGGCTGGGATATTTATTTCTGTGTACCCTGCCCCTAAGGTCGTAACTGACGTGCACGATGCTCCAGCCAACTGAACCGCCTGGCCAGGTCTCTGCCCTGGTTCTTACCTTAGGAGATGTGACTGCTGCTTTGGTGTGCTGATTTTAGCTAGTGCCCACGCCAAGCAAAGGCAGATCTTGTTCATAAACATGATTATGCCAGATGGGAGACTGACTAAACAGGCCAGCTGACAATATCTGTTCATCTTAATTAGGGCATAGCTTGAAGATGCCTGCCTGAAATTCAATCTGATCACAACCAGAAGCAATGGAAATTGCCAATGTACTCTTTCCTTCCTAAGAACATGAGTCTGGGATGACTGTAATTTATTTTTAAAAAAATATTTCAGAGGAAAATTGATCTCATTTGTTAGGGCACCATTTGATAGAAGTCCAAATTACAGGAGGTAAATATGGAAAATGACAAAATCAATCAAAAGTTGATGACAAACAAAGTAAATAGAGTCCACCCTTATTTCTAAAGGCTTGCAATTTTTTAAAAGGAAAATGAGAGCCCACATAACCATTATGTTTTATTTCTTTGCCCAGGGTATCAAAATCCATGATTTTCTAAAATAAACAGATTTTACAGCTTGGTTCTGAACACTGTTCTGCTACTTATTTAACTGGGTGTGACCTAAAGCAGAGCAATGAATCACTTTGAAACTCAGTTTCCGAATGTGGGGGGTGGGGGGGAGCACAACCTATCTACCCTAAGTGCACATGAAAGGAGCGTGCAAACCACTGGTGCCGGTGCTATTCCAAGTCACCTGCATATAGTAGTTTCCTTACCCTGGTTGGAGCGGGTGCTATTTCACAGGAGGGTACTGTAGCACTGAGAAGTTAAGCAACTTCCCCAAGGCTACATGGCTAGCAAGCAGAGGATCTGTAATTGAAAAAGAGGAAGCCTCACCCCAGAGTTCTCTGCTATACTGCCAGAAAACACATGGCTAGTTTTCAAGAAGAATTTGTTGAATGGATAGGCACGAAGGAGAGAGGGAGGGGGGACAGGATGAAAGGGTTAGCTTAGGGACACCTCTTAAAATAAGTCCAGTAATTCCCTACTTCTTCTAAGTCAGGCTTACCTCACTTTCTCTGTAGATTAGCCAACAAGAGAAAAAAATCATGTAACTGGGCCAGCTCATATGGCATATTGTATCTGAAGAATGCTCATAACAAATTCACAAATTCAGATTAATGTTTATTCATCGGTCTCTAAATTGGTTAACGTGAGTCAGTCTATGAGCGATACCTCACATTCTTTGACTGACAAGCCCCCCTTACGAGCCTACAAGATCAGACTGTGGGCCACTGAGCATCTAACCAGGACACGCCAGCCTGTGAGGTCTCTACAGAGCCTTCCGGCCAGGCTTAGCAAGAAAGACACCTAAAAGCAGAGAGGTTTTCCTCCCGGTCTCTACAGCCAGTAGCCTATTTTTTTAAATTATTATTAATTTTTTTATTTCATTTTTCAGGTACAGTTTACATTAAATATTACTTCATATTAGTTTCTGGTGTATAGTGTAGCGGTTAGACAATCATACTTCAGAAAGCATCCCCCTTGATATTTCCAGTACTTAGACGGCACCATAGTTATTCTAATATTATTGACTATATTTTCCCTATGTTGTACTTTACTCCCCCATGACTATTTTGTAACTACCAATTTGTACTTCTGAATCCCTTCACCTTTTCACCCAGTCCCCCAAAACCCTCCCTATCTGTTTCAATTTTATTTGTTCATTTATTCTGTTCTTTAGATACCACATATAAGTGAAATCGTGTGATATTTGTCTTTCTCTGACTGACTTATTTCATTTCTTATCCATGGAAATCTCATCGGTAGCTTTTTTTTTTTTTTATTTCCCAGCCTCAGCTGCAATGAACACTAACCCTGTGAGATTTTATATGAAGAGATATATAGCCAAATAATGCATGTTAGAATACCAAAACATTTTGAAAACCCCATTTTCAAAGATTGCATTCAGATACAACTTGATATTTCCTAATCTTCTTGGCAACAGAACCATTTTTTCCCACATAACTCTCATTAGCATTTTCTGGTCCAGTAGTTCCACTGCCCTAACTCAATTCAGCAAGCAAACAAACATTAATTGAGTATATACTTCATACGAGGGCCTGCCCTAGGTTCTGGGGAAGTCCCAAAGATAAATCTGAGAGAAGGGATTTATAATTTTGAATGCCCGATGTTTGTAAGCTACTTTGATCTTATTAAATGTAACTTTTACCAAAGAAGTCTCTAAAGGAGACATTATTAGCCTCATTTTACAATGAGGAAAATGAGATTCAAAGAAGTCAAGTCCTTTGCTCAGTGTCACCCATATTTTAACTGTTCTGGCCTGGGTTTGAAGCCATGTTTGTCTCACTGCAGATCTGATACTGTTACATTTCAATAACATGGATCTTCTCTGAAGTAACTTACAATTGTGTATAACAGTCATCTATGTAGTGCATAATACATGGCTCTAAAGCCCAGTGTCCTCAAGAGAGGGGCAGAGCATGTGCTAGTGGGCAGAGGAACTGGACATCACTTTCATCTCTGAAAAAAATCAAGAAAGGTTTTATTTATGAGGTGCCATTTGAGAAGAGCTTTGATGGGGAAAAAAATCATTCCATATGGTAGAAACAGGGAAACAAATTTGGAAAATCTTGACACACATACAGAGAATCATCAATCTGCTACAGAAGGGTAAATGTTCGCCTGTTTATAAACTAATTAAATCACTCAGTGCATGCGCAGTACTTAGTATGATGAAGATACTAATATGTCTAAATATCCCTGACCTCAAGGCTGTTTGCAACACAGTAGAGCAACCATTCCTGAATATGACCACCGGAAACACGTGCTATGAGAAAGCAGAGGTGGTCTAGATTGGTTTCAAGTAGGAAAAACCATGAAGAGCTTCCTGGATGAGGGAGAATTTAGGCTGGAGATGTATTTGAACAAGAAGTGCTATAGAAGAAAGGCAATGCCAAGAAAAAACCTCCACTGAGCAATAGGACAGAGTAAAAGACATAAAGAAAAAGGAAACATGCAGAATGGCCAGGGTGGTCTGGGGTTTGGAAGAGATGCCTCCATGGACAAGGCATAAAGACAAGGCATTCAGGCCCTGGATCCCCCACCATTTCTAACCAGATAATTCTGCCTTTATCTGTGCTACATGGTACATCTCTATATGATGTTTTGTTTTACTAAAAAAGGACTGCTTTGCTTAATAGACAACTTGAGGCTGCAGCAGATAGGAGCTGGGTCTAATTACAGACAAGACTGGAAGAGTATGGCCAGTTGTTCAATGGACTGACTCCATGCCATGGGTTCTAGGTTGATTTAGTAGGTAATGGGTTATATATTTTTTTTAAATAAGGGTATAAAACAGAGAGAGGAATGCCTCACAGCTGGCATGTCCCATAATCAATTGCTGGAGAGTATTCTGATGGTCCTGAGTTACAGAATCACTCTCCCTTACGATCTGCTTGTCTCATCCATGATCCTTGTATGGCAGCAACAGCAGAATGAGGCCGACACACTATTCCTGCTTGCCCTTCCATTATCAGGTAACAGGTACTCTCAAGATAAAGTCACTCCTCAGTCGTTATTGTTCCAGCAAAAAAAACAGACGACCAAAGTTACAAACCAGGACAAATATCTGAATGACCTGGGGGCTACCCCAGGAATATATTATGATAGAAGATGTATCTTCCTTAATGTCCCTCCTTTGTCTTTGATTCCTTGAGTCGAAGTGGTACTTTTAAAAAGGAAATAAAATATACTACCGAAGGTGAAATGTTTTTCTCAGAGGAAAAATAAGTGTTTGCTGGGGACTAATGGAAATGATCTAATTTAGGTCAACTACTAGGGTATGAGCTCCCCATTAACAGGAAGTTTATCTAACCTATTCTGGTATCCCCAGTATCTAGCTCAGGGGTATAAGATAAATGATCATTATTGAAAGGGCACCAGCAATGGAAAAATCCAATGCCATTTGGTTCTAGATACATTTTAAGAATTGCGACCAAATAACTTAGAATATTGCAAACAGGAATATAAATTGCCCTTTCAGTTTCAAATGCTTTCTCTGGGGCGTGAGAAAATGCCATACTGAGTATAACGAGCATAACAGCAGATCCCAGCAGGGCTCCAGAATGCTCATTTCAATCCACGGGCTCCGATGCCAATATTCCTGAACTCGCCAATATGGAAAATCTCTTCTCTCTTTTGAAAGATCATGTTCAGAGTTTAATAAAGAGTTGGAATCAGAAGACAAATGAACCAGTTCTCAGGCCTAAGAAATAAGAATGTTCAAGTCAAGTGAGTTAAATTAACTCACACATGACTTTTCAAGTGAAGTGAAGATTAACTCAATAGCAGAGCTTTGCCATTAAACGTTTGCGTGCCAGAGAGGCAGCATGGGGTCGCCTGTCCTCTCGCCCACCCACGCCCACCCTTCTCTCTCCTGATCTGCAGGACTGGGAGCCTGCAGACCCTACTTCTCAGGCTCCCTCGCCCACTGCCTGCCTGTTTGAGTCTACTAATAGGAGGCGCTGGACAGATATCAGAAGGCAGGAAGCCGAGAGGTTTTTCTGCTTCTGACTCCAACAGAGTACCACTTGCCAGAGATCACTAGGTGCTTTCATCTGGATTATTCCAGAATCTGGCAGTCCAAGCCAATTTCAGATCAAGTTACAGTGGCACCCCTCCAGTCGATTCATCGCTGACCTCTACAGTGTCACTGGCAGCTCAGCTGCTGGGACAGGCTTGAGGGCTCCAGTTAAGAAGCTGATACAACTTCTCACCTGAGTATCACCTTCTCTTACTTTTTGTTCCCCTGGCGACTCCTAACTGATTCAGTAGCTATCTAACCTCTTTCGATTTTAGTTTCCTCATTTCTAAAATTGGGCTAATAATACCTGGGAAGCAGTTAGGTATGAAATTAACAATCTTAGAAATCCTATGAACTAAACAGTTAATAATGACCCCAATGCAGTTAAAATTTTCAAAAAATAGTAAAAAAACAAGTATAAAAAAATTCGCAAAATCTGATTTCTAGCATAAAGACTTTAAGATGTTTTTAATATCAAAAATATCAGTACCTTGCATTTCAGGCATCCTAACTGCATACCTTGCCCATCTACTGTGTATCTAGCATTATAATATCCACCTTATAGGCTCGTTTTGAGGATCAGTAATAAAGCCCCTAGCACAGTGTTTGACCTGTAGTAGGCACAAAATACATGGCAGCTATAATTATTTGCACTGTAGACCATTTTAACAGCAACCATATGTTCTTAATTCTTCCCATACTTTCTAATGTCATTGTCATTACATCTCAGCCTCACTATGCCTCCTCACGGCTGAGGGTGATGATCTTAGGAAGCCCCAAGTAGAGGCTGCACAGAAAAACAAAAACTGAAATCTTTCTTGATTCATCTGAATTTGTTATAAGCCATAAACAGGAAAGTCGATATTCTTCCTAATAAAACATTACATAGCCTACTAATCCTAAGGGGAAATAAACTCACATTTATTGTTGCCTATTACATATCAGGTGGTCTGCTAGGTACCTTAGTGCGGATTATCTCATTTGGTCTAGATAAACAAACTAGTTAGAAGAGATTTACTTTATAAATTGGATGAATATAAACGAAGACAATGGTACTGTCTTAATTAACAAGTGAGTATGTATTACATTAGGAAGAGGCTCATTCATGTAAGGAAGATTTACTGCATACTTTTCTGAATGCCAGGAAACAAGAAACCAAGAAAACAGAGTAAAATGAAAGGACACACTTGGAAGTGTCCCCCACCCCCAGATGCTTCTGCAGTGGCTGCCAAGGACTCACAGGTGGTCTCAGTCTAGAGATGCATCCTTCTCCAGAAAAGCCTGAGAGGTTGTTCACCCCGACCAAGGTCAGTCCAGACCACTGACTGACACGGGGATACAAAAAGCCCAACCCCTTGCCTTAAGGTGGGAAAAGTCCACGGTGCTGGTCACACCCCAGAGCTCCCCACCGAGATCGGGCTGGTCATACCCCAGAGCTCCCCACCGAGACCCCAGTGCAGCCTCAGTTGCCTTTGCTTAGCTTCTTCCTATGCCCTGTCCTGTTGCCTCCCTTTTTCGCAGGTTCTTCCTGAGAGCACTCTTTTTAATACCTTCCCTGAACAGAATCCCCATCCGAGATTCTGCTTCTAGTGAGCCTGGCCTCATCCTGTCCTCAAGGAGCTATTTGTCTAGCAGAGAAACATACTTGTAAACATACCAACAAAACATAAATGATGACATAAAGTCAGGAATGCAAATGAACCAAACCCTACAGGTGCACAGAGATACGGAAGCATGCAGAATCAGTGCTTACCTCCATTCACACGGTGCTCCGGTGAAAGCATGATAAAAATCTACCCGGATTCAAGTATAGTAAGGTACATGCTCTACAGTATAATCGGCAAACTTTTCTTAAAGCACCAAATAGTAAATATTGTAGGGTTTTTGGACCTGGAGGAGAAATTAAGTATACTATATAAGTATTTATATGACCATTACTATACTCAAGAAAATTCATTAAGATTGCTCTAGAAGGCTAAGGAACATACAGTGAGCTGGTTCACTTAGCACCCATGTCAACCCTATTCTTGCCTGCTCTTTCTTGACTATTCTTCCTGCTTAAAAAATTAATTTTCTAGCCTTTCTTATATCTAAAAGTGGCCATAAACAGAGGTCTGGCCATGGAGACATTAGCAGAAAGCTGCTGCCTCTCCCCTTTTATCCTTCTTCTTCCCCACATGCTGGCTTGACGCCTAGAGATCCGGCAGCCATTTTATAACCATGGGGATGGAAGCCACGTGCTTGGAGCAGTGGCACAGAAAGACAAAGTGCCTGGGCTTCAGCAGCATCAATAAGCTGCCACCTGGGCCCAACCTTCATACTTCTAGCTTCTTAAGAAAGATGGATTCCTGACTTGCTTATGCTTTTATTATATTTTCTTTGAGTTACAGCCAAAATCAATTTTTAATGATACGAGGAAGAGCTAAGTTTAAAGAACTGGTGTTTCAGAGAAGACAGGGGTCCATGAGCAATGTAATGTGGAAGATAATAATCCATTTCAGAAGAATATTACTGAACTAGCTGGATCTGAAATATACCCAGAGTACATGTGCCTCTCCTTTCTGTGATATGAACACTGCCCTCGAAACAAATGCATGCATTTTCATCAGCCCTCTCAGTCAAACACTTTTAAAATTAGACTCCCTGCCTTATTTTTTCCTATTTGTTAAAATTTCAAGCAAAGGACGTAAAACAAAGATTTGGCAGGTGGTCATAAAGTAAAGGAAGAACTGAACAATTAAGCTTTGGGAAAACTGAAAGAGAAGTTCCAAGACTTCCAGCTGCCAGGCATTGGACATGTGCTTCCTACAGCACTGCCTAAGGTTATCCAGCTCTGACCACCTTCTATTTCTGTGTGGCTCAATTCAGGTTTTCAAACTGCTAGGAGAGCGAACTGAATTGACCCGACTTGGGTCAGGTATCTCTATTCTTGGAACAAATAGCCATGCTCACAGGACAGAGCAGATCATGCATGCGGGACACTGGGGAAGTCATTAGCAGCAGGCAACCACCCCAGCTTGTCTCTCCTACGTCTGTCCCTTGGCTGCCAGGGGTGTGTGTGCATACGCACACCTACACCCCATACACAAGTCCTTCTTCACATCTGTCCAAAGATGCCTCCGTTCAACCAAAGTTAGTATTCCATGCATAATAATTAACACTCTCCCCCTCTTCTCCAGTGGAAAGCAATCCAAATTTACACCCAACTATTAGGCCAAGGGACAATGTCATGAGACCACAGTTTTCTAACCCCAGGTTCTTCAGGTGATAGCTGTTTATGTTACAGAGTCACAGTAATTCTACCTTGGTGTTCTACAACTACACAGCCCATGAAGGGAAGAAAAGTTCAAGAAATCTAACTAAAGATTAATATATAGACACAGATATAGTAAGCAAAGTAATGTAAGCAGAGATTTTTTGCCTTGGCTGCTGAAAAGGTCATAAGATTCTAGGCGGCATTTCTGACTTTCTTGTGGACTCTTGCCTCCTCCCGAATTTTTTCCTTTGGCCAGTAACTCAGGTGGTCAGGATTCTTTGCCCAGGAAAGCTCCCCAGTATTTTATTTCTGAATAGTCTAGGCCCCTAGAGTTTCAGTTTGTATGGTGTTGTAGTAGCTTCTATTAACCTTTGCTACTGAGCATGGCAGGTTAAGGTGGTTCTTTTCTCTCTAGACTCTACCATCTAGAGGGTTCTCATCTACGTAACTCAACTCTACCATCCTTGAGCTCACCCCCTCTTCCCTCAAATGCTCCCCTGTAAGAGACTGTTTTGAGGTCAGATATCTCTATCCCTTGGAGCAACTGGCCATGGCCAGGGGCCTGGGACAAAGTGGACATTCTCCTCAGGAATGGCTGTAAACTGGGTCACCACCCCAGATTTTTCTAGGCAAATAGATCCTTTTGGATCAGTTGCTATTTTCAAGATTATACATGAAGAATGTGAAAACTTTGTTATATGATAAAATGTTTATGAGCATAAACTTTATTCTCCTACATACGTTTTTAAAAAAACAATGACAATATTCTGATCACTGGTCACGTGTCAACTACTTTAATCTTTTGTCTTCAGTGTTTCAAACATACATATCCCTATTCATTTC
Source organism: Mormoops blainvillei (assembly GCA_004026545.1). Lineage (NCBI taxonomy): Eukaryota > Metazoa > Chordata > Mammalia > Chiroptera > Mormoopidae > Mormoops > Mormoops blainvillei. The sequence goes on from PVJD01000049.1 coordinate 774,421, forward strand.
ATTAGACTGCGTGACAGATAAATCCAATAGGTAGTGAAATGGCCTAAATCAGAGATTTTCCACCTTTTTCATCTCATGGCACACAAAAACTTATTACTAAAATTCTGCAGCACACCAGAAAAATCTATTATATTTTTTGCCGATCTGACAAAAAAGATAATTTTGATTCGTTCACTCCAGGTAGCTAATGTTAGGTTGGCTGTTGTCATTTTTTTTATTTGACACTCTTAAGGGAAAAGAGGTCAGTGCCCCTGACTACATAGTTAGGTACTGCATATTTTAAAAATCCTTGTGGTGCACCAGTGTGCCTGCCATGGCACACCGGCTGAAAAATCACTGGTCTAAACAAATACAGCCATGCCTCAGAGATGCTGGTTTGGCTACAGACCACTAAAGTGAGAGTTGCAACAGAGAAAGTGTTACGAAAAATCGACTTGTAATCACTTTGCTGGTAAAGAGTCTTGCGTTCAACTTGTAAAAAAACTTAACATCTGTGAAGTGCAATAAAGCAAAATTATGCCTGTAGAGTAATTCTTTTTGCAATCAACTTTGTAACATAATTGAAAAAATGAGGGCTTAGGATTTAGGTTGATCTGGGCTTTATTTCTGATACTTATTTGCTATCTGACCTTGAGCAATTTATTAATTGCTCTCAGTCTCATTTTCTTCATCTATAAAATGATCACCATAATATCTAATTAATATGCAGAATGCAAAATGTAATTAAATGACTTCTCTTAAGTCTCTGGTACAGCTTCTGGGAAATATAATAGACATCCAGCAAGCTAGAACCATAATAATCAGAGTTTATTCTTCACAGTGACTGGGATAAAATTTAACAGGAAGCATTCACTACGTGACAAAAGACCCTGACAGTCACATACTTGATATGGAGCAGAAAAATTTCCCATTATGTCACCCATTGCCTGCAGCACAATTCTTCCCAAATTCATCCTCAGACTTGGATCATACATGACTCTGCCTCTTCTGGCTACTTTTGCAGGATTTTTGCATTCAAATATCATTAGAAGAAGGTGAGTTATCAAGGTAACCAAGAATGAAGCGTTCACCATTCATTCTCCCCTGGAACTTCAGCTTCACCTGGTCCAACTCCAACTGTGCTCTTGGCTTTGCTCATGCTTGTCTTTCCAAGAATGTAAACATTCTGCCATTTCAGCCTCCTTATTTTGTCTTGCTCCACAAGATTTCATTGAACTAGGCATTTTCCCTTAAATTTTCTCAATTCATTTTCTTTTTCTAAATAACTGACACCTTTCCTTCCTCTAACATGATAAATCTTCTCATCAATATTGTCCACTAAACAGGTGTGTGTGTGTGTGTGTGTGTGTGTGTGTTGTAGAGATGGAGAGTGTTAATCATAACATATGCCCTTTAATTTTGCATTCAAAATATTGTTTCTATGCATTGACCAGTCAGCTGTGAACTGGAAGCTATCTGGTCTATCAAGCCCTGAGCTTGCCTGTGGGCAACGGGACATCATCAAGTGGAAATGGTAAACGTGAGATCAGGCTAAAGCAGCTCAAGAAGACACAAGTCAACTGTATGAGCAAGTGACTCAGGGCTTCTACTGCCATTGCCACCCTTTTCTTCAAGTTACTCTATGCCTAATAAAGAGTTTTCCAAGAATAGCTGATGAAGGAGGAACACCTTGGATCTGGTGAATCAATGGATCTGAATGACAGGCTGACAACAGCTGGAAGTGGACTGTGTCTGCTTACAGCTGCATTTAGGAGTGAGGAAGGGAACCCTCCAAGTGGGTAGAACCTCTGACACTCCAGAGACAGTCAAAAGGTCATGGTTGTCAAGGGCTGGAGTAGGAAACAGGGATAAATGGACAGAGCATAGAGGATATTTAGGACAGTGAAACTACTATATGAGATACTACAATGGTGGAAGCATGTCTTATACTTTTGCCCAAACCCGTAGAACGCCCAGCACCAAGAGTGAACCCTAGGCAAACTACGGACTTAGGGTGACTATGATGTGTCAGCACAGGTTCATCCGTCGTAACACATGTGCCACTCCCGTGAGGGGTGTCGGTAATGCGGAGGCTTTGCAGGTGCAGGTGCACCTTCCTCTGCACCTTTCTCTCCAGTTTGCTATAAACCTAAAACTGCATGGAAAAAATAAAGTCTGTTTTTTTTTTAATTGAGCCATTAGGAAGAAACATAATGTCTATTTTCATGCTCAGGAATTTATCTTCAAAACCCATATTGAATAACCTGCATCTTCAACAGTGATCTCTTTTTAATTGGAAAAGAGTAGATATATTACTCCCTGGTTGAAAATATCTGTCTTCAAATTATTTTCTAAATCATTTATCCTGGTAGTTTTTTCTGTGTTAATTCTTGTATACTTAAAACTCAGACTATGTAGTAATATCTACATACTCTAAAAATAGTTGAAAAAATTTGAAGAAAATCACTTCTGTATGATGGAGTTATCATAATGCCTTTACAATTTTCAGTATTTCAACTCCCCTATGGCAAATACATATATTATTATGACCCATAATAAACAGATACCTTTTCAAAGAAATAGAGTTATGGGTTGCATATATGTACACATTCACATACACATGTTATCACCATTATGGGTGGGGGCAGGAGTAGTAAAAATAGTAGAGATTATAATAGAATATACCAAAATGAGAGCAGTGATTTAACTGTGGCTAGCTTTGTGTGATAAGACTAAGAGAATACTTTTAAATCTCCTTTTCTGTGTTTTCCTTATGTTTTATAATGTTTTAATATGTTAAATAAAAATTCAGTCACACTATTATAGAGAAACACCTCTTAAACTTCAGCATCAAGAAACTGTTATGACTGTTGCAGTGAGCAATTTGAAAGATTAACAGAAGCAGAGCTAATGTGGCATTTAGCTGATCTTTTAAGGAAAGCTGGACACATAACACTTTTTTTTTTAAAGAAAACAGTAACTACTGATGAAATATGGTGTTTCTAGTGTGACTCAGAAGGGAGGTGTCAAATTTTTCTGCAGAAAATTTCAACATTACTAAAACCCAAGAAGGCACAAACTTCAAATACAGAAGTGAAACATGTCTTGGGTCATTTATTTAACACTGCTCCAGAGTTTACCCTAAAAAGTCGATTTTGAAAAAAAATCTGACTTGTGTAAACTATCTTTTGCCCTGAGCTGGACAAACAAGAGAATCTAATGTGTTCTGAATACCTGAATGCTCGGAACACTTCACTGGCCTCACCTTCAATCCCTACAGCAACAGCGCAAGGATTCTGAACCCCATTTCACAGATAAAAGAAATGAGCCTACGAAGAGGTAAAGTATCTTCTCTGCCATCACACAGCTAATATGCAGCAGAGGTGGGGTCTCAACTACCTGTCTGCCTCTGGATTCTGTGTTCTTTCCACACTTTTGCCTCAACCCGACACTTGTGGTTTCTCACCAACTGTGAATTCACGAAGTTTTTGAATCAAACATTATGACCCAGGAAGACACTTCAGCTAATTTGCAAAATGTGACTTAAAAAAAAAATGGGGTCATTTCCAAAAGCAATAGTCCAGCCACAGAGGACAAAGACTAGACCAATAGTGCATTACGGAAGGAAGTAATCTCAGTAAGGACACTTCAAAAAAACATTTGGAACCGGAGGAATCCATGCATTGCGCCTGTGAGGAGCTGTACTCGTTTGGAAGCAAAATTTCTTGTGTGCCCATTTAAATTAACAGACTTGTTTTTTTAAATCTTAACACAGGTAAGAAAAATGACTTGTATATTTGCTTTTTATCCCCTTTGCCTAATTGCTCCAAGGACCACCTTCCTTCCAAATTTTCATTGTAAATATAACTTATATAAGTGTAGCTGGATTTAGTTTTTAAGGAGAGGACTACACATAAGAAGGTTTATATGAATTGTTCAAAGTTACACCCTGAAAAAGTGAGCTGCTAGAGGGCACAGGTGTACCTTGCTTACCACTACAGCCCATTTGCCTGAAGCACAGAACAAGTTACCTCATAATGCATTCAAGAATCACAGAATAGGAAGTTAAAAAAAAAGCAAGTTTCAGACCCAGTGCAACCATAAGGGGCTTGGGTGCCAACGACAGCTTGTCCTTTGGAAGAACATAAAGCATTCCACAGTTTTGCCCTGGGCGATAGAGACTACTCCCTGAGTCCTGGGTCTTTACCCTGATACACTACTAACGGGTTAAATGAGCCCTCCATCCCCTGGGCTCTGATTTCTGATTTCCAAATCAGCACATTGGGGAGCTGAGAAGGGAAGGTGAGAAAAGGGAAGAGGAGGAGAGGGGAGGGCAAGGGTGAGAAGGAGGAACGCTGGAGAGCCCTTCTGCCTGCCTCTACAATGTCATGATCTGAACATATAGCAAGGTTTGGCCAATTACGGCCCATGGGCCAACTTCAGCCGATGGCTTGGTTTTGTAAAGTCCATGAACTAAGTCAGCCTGCTACATTTTTAAATCATTGGGAACATTCAAAAGAATAGTAGTATTTTGTGACACGTAAAAATTAAATAAAATTCAATTTTCCATGTTCGTAGATAAAATTATATTGGAACTCAGCTACACTCACTGGTGTACATATGTCTACGGCAGCTTTCACACTACAGCAGCAGAGTTGAAGAGCTGTGACAGAAACCATATGGGCCACCAAGCCTACAATCTCAACTATCTGGCCTTTGCAGAAAAATGTTTGCTGACCTCTGGCATAGACAGTCAACCACATCATCACCTGAGGAAAGGGAAATGAGTCTAGTTAAATGGGGGATGCATGAATTAGGGGGCAGCCTTCCCTGTACCCAAGCTAAGAAAATTCGCTATTAGAAGAACAGGCTATGTGCCGTGGCAGCACCATCATTACCGCCTGTCCGAATCTCCCCTCACCTGTGCCCCTTACGTGGCCGCCATTTCAAAGGCATCCATGGAGGAGGAGGGAGCATTTCGAGGGTGGCCCCAAACCTTCCCTTCCTCCCACTTCTTCACATTCTACTTTCCAAGTGGCGGTCCGAGCACCGCTGGATGCTGCTGGTGTTTTTCCAGACCCCGGGAGCACTGTCTGCCAGGGCTGGCACCGTGACGCACTCTGCGCTCCTATCTTGGCTCTGCAGCTGCCTGCGCCCCATTCCGTCAGGGTGCGCTCCCCACAATGCACTGGTTCTTTAATCTCTCCCTCCCTCCACCTCTCTCACTCCTCTGTCTCCGTCTCTGTCTCTCACACACACACAGACACACACTCCAATTTTATAGAAGGAGGAAAACCTTTCGGCTTCTTGCCAAGTCTAACATAAAATCTCTTTCTTAAGCAGAGCTGCCTTTGTCATCTGTAAACATGTAACTGCCCCTCTTGAGGAGCAACGATATTGTTTTTCTGCATGGCCATCTTTGGCCCATCATGTGTTTGTGTGTGTGTGTGTGTGTGTGTGTGTGTGTGTGCGCGCACATGCATAGGTGTGTGTGAAGCAGGTAAGGTGGGAATGAAGGAGAAAATGTTAGGAAGAGAGTACCACAGGGTAACCAGACAGAACACATCATGTCGACCTGAGAAGTTAAGATACGAGATTCCCAAGTCAATCACCTTGAAATTGTGGAAGACGGAGTGTGAGAAGAGAGGGAAGTGGGTGCTCCTCTCTGACACCTTACTCACCATCTAAGACAATTTCATGAACAAAAATACCTTTGAAAAAAGGTGCCTAGAAAAAACACCATATGAAAAGAATATAGGATGAGTTAACAATGGTTGTCTTTGGATGGCAGGGAAAGGAGGCAGGTTATGAGTGATCTGCTCCTTTTATTTCAACCACTCTGCATCTCCACATTCTCTTTTTAATGTTAAGCTATTGACAGAGAGCATCACTGTAGAAGAAAACCGACAAGAGAAAAACACAATGAACCCTGACTTAGTCAAAGATGCATGGGCTACCTCCCATGCCTAATTATTTCAGGGTTAATCAAAATACACCACCTTGTAGAAACTCTTCTTAAAATGTGTTTTATAATATTTCCCCTTTTGGCCTAAGGACTATAAACTGAACACAAATGAATCTTCCCCACTGCCTCAAGAATGGTTTATCCCACCCCCATCAAAGCACAATGCACATACACAATTCTAACTAATCAAAACATTGAATGATTAAGATTTTACTCTAAGGGAAATATACAGACTTAAACTAAGAGGGGCAAATGAATAAACACGCAGGCCTCCGCTTTTTCACTATATCCTATTAAAGTAACACTGATATATTTTTAAAAAACACAAGGCTAAGAAAGACAGGAAAGATAATACGTAAGCATCTACCAAGCTGGAAAAGCAGAAGGTGTAAGTGACAGTTGACATAGCAGCCCCAGGAATGCTGAACCCTAAGCCAGAAATGGGAAAGTAGCCAGGACCCCCAAAGAGCTCAAGGGTGGGCGTCATAATTTCTATCTGCAGGCAGACGTAAGCGCGAGGATGAAAACGGGATGAAATTCTATTTAAGTAGCAAGGGGAGTCCAGACCTTCTGCCTGCTCTGGATGACTGGTCCCCCCAACCCCGCCACCCCCCAAGGTGGCAGCACCCTGGAGGTTACCTCTCTGCAGAGTAAAAGGTAGGATCTCTGGGCAGGAGCTGTCCATATGCAGGGTGCTGAAAACTCTAGGAATAAGGATTCATTTCTGTAGTCAATACTGAGACCTTCCAGCCTTTCCTCCCACTTGGTTGTAAAGAGGATGACAGACATTCAGGCAGGAGATTAAAAAAAAATTCTTCTCTGGAGAGAACTTGCCTGACTCAGCAAAATGTCTGAAGATGCTAGTATCGAGCTGGGGAGGCAGGTGGTTCCCAGAAAACTGACCCAGCCAGATTACCTTCCAAGGAAGCCCACAAGCACAGAGCTTCTGACAGCATTCAGGTAACCCCTTTGTTAGCAGAAATGACAGCTAAGGGTCGCTAGACAACTCAGGAAAGCGTCTAACGTAAAAGGCAGAGAACAGGGCAAACAGACAAATAAAAACAACCTGGATGACAAAGAACTGTATGAAGAGAAAAAACCCTCAAAAATCTATTACAGGTATCCTCAAAGAGATAAAAGCAGAATTATTTTCATGAAATAATAACTTAATCCATAGAACAAGAAAGTTCTTTAAAATTAAAAATGAGAGAATTTTTTTAAAATTCTCATTAGAAGGGTAGCAATACAAGGTTAAGTAGAAGACTTTTATTTCCCCCGGAATTAAAGCTAAAAGAGTTGTAAAATAGAAAAAGGCAAAAAATTAGAAAACATTCAACATCATCAAATGATTAAATTTCAGAGACAGAGAAAAGACAACACCTATAAAAATGAAGAAAATTTCTCAAAGTCAAAAGACGTAATTTCTCATGTTGAAACATTAAAATAAAACCACATCAAGGTACACCATCTTAAAACTTCAAAGACAGATGAAAGAGAAGACCCCAACAGTTTCCAAAAGCCAAAAAAAGACCCCATAATTTACAAAGGATCAGAATTTGTCTTCTCCAATAGCTCCTGGTGCTTACACCTCTTTGTCCCACATTCCTATGTCCCACTGCTGCCCGTGAACTCTGATCACATATCCGTTGTAGAGGCATTTGTATCACTGATGAGCTACAGTCCAGTGGCCCTTGCTGGCGCTACAGAAGGTAATCTATTGCTTTTTGTTAAGTGTCAGTTTGATTAGTTTAACTGTGAGTTCAAGGCTATTGCCTTATCTCCAGGTTCTCGGGGAAAGGTCTTCTCATGGACTGAAGAACTTGGACCCTTAACTCCAACTTGTGTGACTCTGGGTAAGTTACTTAATCTCTCAACTATAAAAGGAAATATAGTATCAAGGCTGTCTTGAGTCTGAAATAAATAAAAGACAAAGTTCTAAAGTTCCTAGCACACACAGAAAGTGCTGAATAAAATAATCTAGTTACCTCCCCTTTGAGGCCATACCATATGGAGAACCCTAGAACAACCCCCGCCCAGGTCAGCAGATAAACGCAAGGTTCAGGCCACACTGTTAAGACCTTTGCCAACTGGTGGCCTGCCTTCGGGTCACACACACAGTCACCTGACTCTACTAACTTCCAGGCCTGAATAGCAAGTGTTTCAAATGCCATTTCTGTCCTGCCCTTCAGAAGAAGGTCAAGGAGCAGAGATTTTCCCTGAAATACAGACAAAAATATTCCAGTGTTTAACGAAGGCAGAGTTTATGATCAGCCACAAGCATAATTATTCAACCGGAAATTGAGAAGTCCCTTGCTCTGCTCCTCCCGTCTGGCAGACGCACGGCCCCTATTCTCTGCGATCTCAGTTCTGAGTTGCCCCGGTCCCCTTCCAGCTGACTCCCAAAGCCATATGAAGCCCTGAGGCCAATTCCTCCTCTTTTGAAGGGGCAACTACCAGTTTCAGGTGGCAGAGGGGTCCTACCTGGGTTATGGGGGAGGTGCTCTGCTCTCAGCCACTCACAGGTCAAAAGCTCAACTTGTGGGGGCAGGGAAGCATGGGTTCAGAAACAGAAGGAAAATTGTTGCCTTAATTCTTATCTCCCTGTCAGAGGGGAGGTTGTAAAAAGCTGAGTTTCGAGTAGTGAACCAGAAACTGGCCAATATCTTCTATTTCCTAGTTGTGTTTCCCCAAGCAAATATATCACATCTCTGACTCTCTTCTGTGAAGAGGAGTGAGATTAGAAAGTCTACAAGACCACCATGCACATCGGGGTTCTGACCCCGACTTCCAAAGCACTTGTCTGCAAACATCTGGACCTCATAAATATTCATGAACAAGGAAGGGAAGCATGTTAGCCATTGTTACAGGATAATGGAAGCTTGCTATCTTCTTCAGCTTTTGCACCAGAGCCAATGATTAAGTACCAAACGATAGCTGTCAAGAACCACCTCATTTAAAGTCTGATTCTACAAGTTCTATGCAACATTTGCAAAGAGCAGAGTCAAAACGCAGTTTTTCCAGTGGAGACTATTATCCACCTCCTACCTTTATAAGAAAAGACCAAAATTTCATTGGGGCTTAGAGGAAGAACTTCTTTAAAAGGGCTGTGTGCTGGCTCTGGCCAGGTGGATAAGTTGCTTGGAGCACTGTCCCACACACCAAACAGGCTATGGGTTCAATTCCCAGTCAGGGTTGCCCCCAAGATTTTACAGCTTTCTACTCAGCTAATCACTCCCAACTGAAAAATGACAGCTCCTCATACTTGGAGATATATGGTAATCAAGCAACTAAATGCTCCTTTCGCTAATGACATGTTTTTTCCAGCATGTCCAAATGAGAGGCTCATTGGAAATTATTCATTTTTTCCAAGTTGTGAAGGAAAATGAAAGACAAATTATGACTGTATAAGCATGAGTTTGCACGGGTCCTATTCTGTTGAATTAATTTGTCATCCACGGAGCTATTGACAGCTAGCTCTTTCCTCCAGCCTCTTCAGTTATCAGGTGGAAATGATTAAAGATTTAATTTCTTTGAAGGGTCATTTACAATAGGCTGGGGATGACACTTGAAACACAGAAGTTATAATACCCACCAGGAAGAATAAGAGAACAATGGCTTCCATAAATGTTCAACAAAGGGAAGGTATAATGGAGGTCAGACAGGAAAAGCATTGAGGCCATCACTCTTGATTTTTCAGGGGAGGAGACTGAGGCCCTGAGAGGAGAAGGGGGTTGTCAAAATCAGTTTATGGCAGAACTGCAACCAAGAGCTTAACATTACGACATCTGGCCTCTCTCTCTTCCTCCCCTACCAGCTGTTTCAGCGGTCACTGAAAGCAAACTCAAGAAAGGCGGCCTCAGAGAGGTGCACCTGGGACAAAGCACCAACACCCCACTCATACACAGCCCAGCACACACACAGTCTAATGGAGGCAGTTCATCATTCTCAGGGTGGCCATTCCACCCAGAATTAAGGAGATGCAAGGGTCAAGGGCTGCACAGGGGAGTCATTCTCCTTCATTCCCTATCCCCTGCCATCCACCATTTTCATTACATTTCTCTTTGTTTTATATTTTGATGATCCCCCAGTTAGAACAGATCTGAGTTTCATTCTACAGCAAGGAAACGGACTCCAGGACAAAGTATTTTATGCAATGTCACACAGTTTATAAATGATAAAGGTAAGAAAGCAAGTCTTCTAAATATGATGGAACAAATTTTCGTTATTAAAACCCCCCACAGCTCTCTAAGGACTGTGGGTAGCTGGAGGATTTTGAAAGCAGAAGCAGGGTGGGGCCAAATGGCTCATGAGACAGGGCTGAAAGATTGAGGGGTCCGGAGAATAATTCAGAAGCGGGAAGAAAAGAATAGAGGTGTGGTGGGTCAGAGAGTGAGGGAAGGGGTGACAAGAGTGAAGGATGGTGAGAAGAGAAAATATGTCCAAAGGGATCTGAGACATTTGCTCCAGGGTGTGCAATACACAGTCCCTCTTCATCCTTGTCTTCAAACTCGTCATGAAAACCTAGGCTACCTACAATGCTTTGGTATGAGTCCACACATGTAAAGAGGAGCTGAGCCCACTTAAGACGAGTGAGGAGTGACAGCAGACTGCACACAAGCACAGCCCCCACGTGGACATCCTCATGGGTGAGCAATGACCTTGTGCTGTGCACTGCATGAGAAAGATGGAAAGTGTGGAATTAGATTATATTAAGTGTGGCTGAGGCAAAAAGAGGGAGATGAGAGAGGTAATTACCCAATCCTGCACAATCTGAGAAAATTCGGCGAACAACTTTTGCTCCCAGGACACCGTTTTTGGTCTAGCCAGTCCAGGCCAGTCATTCAGAAAGCCATCTCTTCTGTCACAAAGCCTAGGAGAGAATCACACATGCCAATGTTCTCCAATAGTCCTTGAAGGGGCATGTCTGATTCAGAAAGGAGAAGGCAAGGAGTAAAACTGGAAAATTTTCATTTTTGCTCTTAGTTTGTTTCTCATAATGCAAATGTAGGCAAATCAGAGGTTTCCTTACAGCACACTGAAAAATCATGAAATCCCCTTAGTTCTGTCCCTCCTTTTTTGCCAAAAACATAATTGATGAAAAACAGAATACATATTAGCCACATGTTCACTAAAGTTTAAATACTTGGATTGTTGTGTTTTAAAATCATATTTGCTAAGACGGCATTTGCTTTTATGTCCCTTGGACTAGGCAGAATAGTAATTGCTGGTCATAGGCAGCAAGAAAGAAGGGAGAGACAAGGGCAAGGAAGAACGCAGAGGCAGTCAGGGAATAAATATAGATTGAGAAAACGCATCTCCCCCTTAGGAGCCTAACCAAGTATGCCCTCGCTGTATTTGGAAGAGGCTGTCTCCAGGGGTGCTCGATTCACCCTCTCTGTTCTCAGACCCTCCCCACTCTCATTCAGAATGTATCAAATAAAAGGCAGGGGTGGGGTGGAAGAAAGATAATGGCATTTACAGTCAAAAGATCTGGCTATGAGTCCAAAATTCTGCCTTTGATTAGTTATGTGATTCTAAATAGAAGGCTGATCTCTTTTAGCTTCTCTTCACCCCACCTAAGAAACAAAGTTATGACTACTGTCAGCAAAATAATGCTACTCTGTGCATTTCTATGAATACTTTTTAATATTACTGAACCAAAAAAAAGGAACAAAGATTTAAATATGAGACCTGAAGCTGCACAACTCCTAAGAGAAAACACAGAGGGAAAGTTTAATGACATTGGGTTTGGCAATGATTTCTTGAATATGACACCAGAAGACAAGCAACAAAAACAAAATTAGGTAAGTTAGACTTCATCAAACTAAAAACGTCCACACAGCCAAGGAAATAATCAAGAGAAAGAAAAAGCAACCTACAGAATGGGAGCAAATATCTGCAAACCATATACCATATTAGGGATTAATATCCTAAATATACAGGGTCTGGCAGACGTAACACCTGCTTGAGTATGGTTGGTAGGATAATAATATGGGTGTAATAATTTACCGTTTTAATTTGAACATTTCACCTAAAATGTCATGTGGTGTGTTTGAGTGTGATATTGTGATGTTACAGGATTACATGCTTATGATTTTGTAATAAAAGATTTTGTAATTTAAAAAAGGCGTTATTTGTGCCAGACTCTGTATAAGGAATTTCTACAACTCGATAGCAAAAAAACAAAACGAACCCAAATAATCCAACTTAAAAACCGACAAAGGACTTGAAGAAACTTCTCAGCATAATATTTTGACTTTAAATTGCTCGACTACATGTGTCAGAGTCACATGTCTTCCCTTTGACCCACCTCTTCTATCACCAGCCCTACAAGTGCACATTTGTCTTTCTTCTGAGCCAAGCTGTTCTGTCCACAGGCCTGACTGCAGTGCAGCCAGTTTAGGACGGTGGGTGCAGAGGCACATGAAAAAAGTGAGTCAAATTCAGGGACAGCCCCCTGAACTCGCCCCCACAGAATCTCAGCAGATAGAAAGACAGTATGAGAAGAAGTACATACCTCCCCAAAAATAAGTTTTACTATTTATCAGGGTATTTCAAACTCCAAATGTGACCTAGAAAAGACTGCTATGAAACAAAAGGCAAGCTAATATGAAGTGTGCATTTACTATGACTGGTATGCACGAATTTGCCAAAACCATGCATGTAGATGCTGTGATGGAATGTCAATAAGCTATCACAGAGGTGGGCAAATGATGGCCCATGGGTGAGAAGCGATCCACTGCCTATTTTTGAAAGACCTATGAACCAAAAATGACTTTTACATTTTTAAATGACTGAAAAATTTCAAACAAAAAGTAACATTTCATGACATTTGAAAATCTTATGAAATTATGTGAAAATTATATACAATTCAAATTTAGTATCCATAAATACAGTTTCATCGGAACACAGCCATGTGCAATCATTTACATATTCCCTATGGCTGCTTTCCCACTACAACAGCGGAGATGACTATTTGCAACAGAGACCACATGGCCAACAAAACCGAAAATATTTACAATCTGGCCCTGTACGGAAAATGTTTGTTGACCCCTAGTTACTGCTCGAAGGCTGTAAGTTCATTTATCCCCCAAAGTGTGGGTCAACACCCAACTCCCTTTCATTCCTGTGTGCTCACTTTTTAAGTTATGAACTTGCTGCCCTCATTCCCGCCCGTTTTTAAAAACTTTATGACCCCCTTTTTGCCATCTCACCATTAAAAAGCCTTCTGTGTACTTTTATAATCAGAAGGAAAATATTTTAATATACCAAAGGTTTTCCATCATTAATAGAATATTCAGAATAGTTGTAACATGTATATAAGGCCTATCCAATCAAGCCCCAGCCTCCCCATCGCTTCCAAAACAAGGCCCCTGGTGCCACACTGCCCCCCTCTGCCTCAGTGTCCTGCAACATCATCTACCTAACAGCTCTCTTACTGTCCTCAAAGTTCAGCCCAGAGCAACACTCCTTTTCCACAAATCCTCAATTAGAAGTCTATGTTTTGTTTATCAATTGTTCCCCCAAAGTATATACCTTTCATAAACTTCTGCAGCAAGCCGTATCATACTACCCTGAAATGATTTACCTGTTCGTCTAGCCTGACCCACCATATCCATCAGCAGGTGAGCCACACAAACCACACCTTCATCATCTTTGTGGTTCCAGCACTCAGCATGTGGAAGGAATATAATGTGCTTGTATAATTTAACACTAATAACAGCTTTGATTCATTTTATTGTCTCTTTGTCTCAGTAGTTTATAGAGCACAATTCTTAATTATAAATCACTAGTTACCCTGACTCATGTGACTCTGTGGGCTGGGCATCATCTCGCAAACCAAAAGGTCACCAGTTCAATTCCTTGTCAGGGCACATGCCTGGGTTGCAGGCCAGGTACCCCGGCTGGGGGCATGTGAGGGGCAGCGGATCAATGTTTCTCTGGCACATCGATGTTTCTCTCCCTTTCTTTCCCCCTCCTTGCCCCCTCTCTAAAAAAATAAATAAAATCTTTAAAAATAAAAAATCGCTAGACATAAGACGTGTCTACAGATTCATCCTAACTAGACCTGTGACCTTAGGTAAGCCACTTAACTTTCTTGAGATATGAATTCCTCATTTACAGAAGATAAGGATGAGACCTAACTAGCTGAATTTACCTACTTCATGGAGAGAGTACAAATCAATCATAAAACTAACAAAAAGCATGGATAGCATACACTTACATTTCTAAAGGTACTAGTTTAAAAAGTACTTTTAGTGTAAAGTATTTTACACTGTTCAAAAAAAAAAAAAAAAAAAAAGAGGCCCAAATACATAATGTCAGGGCAAATAACAAGGCGTGACCTCTAAGGCTAGGTCATAAAAGACACTGTGGCCTCTGTCTTGATCTCATGAACCATCTGCTCTGAGGGAAGCCGGCCACCGCATTGTGAGGACACTCACAGCCCTCTGGAAAGGTCTACGTGGCAAGAAACAGAACCATTCTGCCAAAGGGCAATGCCAGCCTCCCAGTTAGGGATCCCCCAGCCCCATTCAACACTTAGATGACCGAAGCCATGACAATATCTTGACTACAACCTCAGGAGAGGCCCTGAGGTAGAACTACCCAGCAAAGTGGCTCCTGAATTCCTGACATACAGAATCCACATGAATAATAAATTTTTATCGCTATTTAAATCACTTAAAGAAATTTATTATACAGCAGTAAATAACGAATATATTTTCCATTATGGGCAGCAGTTTCTCCAAAGTACCTGTACCTTCTCCTTTGTCCTCCTGAATTCCAGGCTTCTCTTCCTAAAATGTAGTCATAAATCCACTTTCCAGTAGTTCCCTAGACTCACTCTCAGAGACAGTAATCAAATCACAGAAGTTACTGCAATAATTGACTACTCCACTGCCTTCAGCCAGCTGCCCCCAAAGTTTTTCATCTTGTCCCAAGCAATTTCCTCCCAGCACACTCATGTCTAAAGCCTGAGATAAGGCTGACAAGGCAGTGTGAGTGCACAGGCTGTATCTGATCTGCCCTCTGAGGAACACATAATAAGGTCTGAGATGCATCTCGTTGATATATTGGATCCTGAAATGATAGGATCGTGACACTTAAATATATTCTTGTTTATTTAGTCTGGATCCCTTGTTCCTCCCTTGTTAAATTCTGCTGTCCTCTATGATGTATCAACCTTATTACTGAAAAACCAAAACCATAGAAAGTAGTTGTTAATGATAAACATACTTAGCCTTCTTTAAAAAAAAAAAAAAAGTACGTATGAATCACGGCCCTTTCTTTTTCCAAAGGAGATAAATTTTGAAACCTCTAGTTTCCAAAGTCTGGACCATTTATGCAACTCCTCGGCAGGGTCAGAGTACTATTTTGGCAACTCCCCTTGAGTGAAATTATGCTTAGCATAATCTACTATATTAGTCATTTGATAAAAGTAAGAGGGAGGGAGGGAGGGAGGGAGGGGACAGGTAGGGAGGGGGTAGGAGGAGGAAAAAGGAAGCCACTTCTCCTCTAACAGGAATAGTATAGGTGCTGAATTTAAAAAAGTAAGTGGTGGGGAAATAAAATCCTTTTTCCTGGTTTCTTTTTCGTAAAAAAAGGGGGGGGAGTTTCTTGCATAGCCTCTGTTCTGCAGGACAATAGGTAGGAGGGATATTTTCAGAGGAGAAAAAATATCTTTTGCCCTCATTTGAAATGCAGCATGGAGAGCTGAAGAACTTGAGATCTTCTAATGGTCCAGATACAGCATAACTGATTAAACAAGGAAAGTGAGGCAAAATGAGTAACTTGATTCATTAAAGGAACTGGCCCGGGCTCAGAAGAAGGCAGAAAGACTGATAGCAGGTGTCAATACCGCACCAAAGGCCTGTTAATTGGGTCATAGAATGAGAACTGGGCTTTGAGTAAGTTTAGTTGAAGACTGTCAGATCCTATTCCAATAAGACTCTAATCCCCACAGGATGGAAGCAAGTGACTGCACTGCATAAAATATGGCCAAAATTTATGGTACGCTTTCTGGCAACAATCTCAGGCAACCCCTGAGGGAATGACAATGCTGTGACTCCACATTAATTGATACACAGGGTGCTGTTTTCCAGATGACCTCACGCCTAACTGAGTGAGGCAGACAGTTACCACATGTGATCATGTTTACTGCATGCATTATTGTCATTCAGCATTTATCACCCTTAACCAATAGTGTATTACCAACGGGTAAGAGGGTTGGCTCTGAATTCTGATAGACCCAAGCCCTATGAAAAAATACCTCTGAGTTTATCGATTTTAAAATGGTGACAAAGAACAGTCCCTACCTCAAAAGGCTGTTACGATGCATAAGAAATATAATATCTGGCATACAGTAAACATTTGAAAATACCATTATTACTTGCGTTTTCTGAAAGCATTATGGATGGGATTATTAGGTAGACTTTGCTCCTTGAGCAAATTCAACTAATATCTGTCAGGTTCTTTTGTGCACAATGCCTTCACATGTGCTTTTTATTCCTGAAAGCACTACAGTGAAGCAAGCATTATTATTCCTACTTAAGAGCTAAAAAATAAAAAATTTTAAAAAATCAAGGTAAGGTAGAACAGAATGATTTGCCTTTCATCACTTGGCTATAGAGTTGTGAAATGTTTATGGTCTCCTGACTCTACAACATGGACAACTGTACTACCTCACACCATGTTATGACATTATACAAATGTGAATTTTTATAGCCCTTGTATGGTCTACCCATTGGTGTTCTGATAAACTAGCTCTCCAGAAAACAAGCCCCAATTTGTCACGTTTGCTATTTTCTGTGGTGAAAATACACCCACCACTAGCAATTTCAAGCTACCAACACCCAGCTTGGAAAATTCTGTTTTTAACAATTTGTTCTTACCAGCCATTATAAGCCAGATCCAGCCCACTACTGACCCTATAAAAGTCATAGAAACAGGGTAGAAAAAATGGTTTCTAGGGCAAGAGGGGAGATAAGGAGAGGTTGGTGAAAGGGTACAAACCTTCAGTTCGAAGATGAATAAAGTCTAATGTATAAAGTGGTGACTACGTCTAGGTGACCGTAGTGTATAACTGAAAAACATGCTAAGAGAGAACTTAAACATTCTCACCAAAAAAGGGGGAAGCATAAATATGTGAGGTGATGAATGTGTTAACTTATAGGGGAAATTCTTTCACAATATATATTATATGCGTATCGAATCACATGTACACTTTAAATATCTTTTAATTTTATTTGCCAATTATACCTCAATAAATCTGAAAAAATAAAATAACTTAAAAGGGGATATCTCCCTTTATATATATTATGTATCTCCTTTTATATATTATGCATATCCCCTTTTACATATATTACTATATATACATGAGATATATATAGATATAATATAGACACACGAATGATATACACACACAAGATATATTCCCTATCTAGCTAGAACTAACACTCAAACGTCAGGCCAGTGGTTCTCAACCTGACTGCACATTATAATCACTTGGTGGGCTCTGTAAGAAGCTCTGTGGCCTAGGCTGCACCTTGGACTAGTTACATCAGAATCTCCGGAGATAGGCCCCTGTTATCCATGTTTCAAGTGACCACGGCTGATGGAATTAGGGCTTCATCTTATGCCTCTTTCTACCTATTGTTGGTGATATTAGTTCACTCTCAGGCATCCTGACTTTCCCAGGTCTTGTGCAGGCAACTTTGGAACCGCCCTGGAGAGGCAGAAGCATGTTGGAGGGGCCAGCCCCTCGCCTGGCAGAGCCAGGCTGTAAGTCAGAGCCAGCAAACAGCAGGAGCGGTGACTCAGGAACAAGCCCGGCAGCTGAGAACAAGACAGAAGCGCAATTCCGGACACAAGGAGAGGGACTAAGGAGCTGAAGAGACACAGAAGCTAAGTCACAGATGATAAAATGGAAGCTGTCAAGGCTCAGGAGGAGAGTCACATGGATTGGGGTGCAACCCTGTGTCCAGCCACTTCTGGTGCACCTGTGGGCAAATTATTTAAATCCTCTCCGCCTCAGTTACTTCTCCTATAAATTAAAGGAACCGTATCTTCACGTAAAGGATTATAATGATACAAGAGAAAGTATCATACAGTAGTATTCAATATTCGGTTTTAAAAATTGGTCGTTTCACTGCTAAAAAAGCCAACTCTGACTCAACCAGAAAAGACTATTCATATTTTACTTCATTATATTTTTTGAGCTCTGGTACACAGGTTTGAATCGATCACCTTCATCAGTAGGTGGCACACTATTATCAATCATTCACCCATGGTTCTCTCTTTAAATTGTTTTCCACTTTATTTCTTTCTCTAGTTCCATCCTCTTCTCCTTATAAGTTCCTTCAGTCCAGTTTTGGGTATACATACATCCGATCCACACACATGTTTATTCAATTCTCTTTACATCTATGGAAAATATGAAGTATGAATTGCAGATAAATTAACTTTGCACAAATTGTATCATAATAGTTGGCTAGGGCTGCCATAACAAAATACTACAGATGGGATGGCTTAACAACAGGCATTGCTCACTGTTCTAGAAGCTAGAGTCTAAAGTTATGGTATTAGCAGGTATGGTTTCTTCTAAGTCCTCTCTCCTTGGCCTATAGATGGCTGCCTCTCACTGTGTCCTCACATGGTCTTTCCCGGTATGCACACACATATGGTATCTAAAGTTCCTCTTATAAGAATACCAGTCAGATTGTACTGGGGCCCAGCCTAAAGAAGTACTCATTTTAACTTAATTACCTCTTTTAAGACCTTGTCTCCAAATATAGTTACATTCTGAGGTACTGAGGGTTAGAGCTTCAACATATGAATTTTATGGGAACACAGCCCAGCCCACAAACACTGTGCTATCATGGTAGGCCACTGCAGTCCTGGCGCCCCGTGAAGCACGCACCTCCGCAGACCCGTGTTCTCATGAATTCTCTATCACTGACTCCAGGCTGGGCACACAACTTGCTCTGCCTATGGGGACATTAGCAAAGATGACCCAGCTATCACTTGTAATCGCCTGCGCACCGGGCCTTGCCCTTCCCTGCTGCCGCCAACTCTTCTGCTACTCCGTGAGAAAGCCGAAGGCAGGCTGCTGGTGTTTACAGACATGAGATCCTCCCAGACCGAAGGAGCCAACATCAATGGCTAGATGGGCAGGTGAAGCCATCTTACACAACCCAGGAACAACTGTTCCAACTGACAACCAACTGCGGGGGAATGAGTGAGCCCAAGAGAGACCAGAATTGTCCTGCTCATCGCAACCCAAAATGTTGACTCACAGCCTCCTGAACTCATAGAGTTGTCATAAAGCCAGTAAGATTGGGATAGTTTGTTAGCAGCAACAGATAATGATAAAGTTAACGGATCTCATTCTGTTTCTTACTTTTTCTCATTTGACATGTATTTGAGATGTTGCTATTTGCAGATCTGCTTCATTCCTTCTGGCTGCTACACAGCATTCTGTCACATGCACATGTCCTGTTTGACACAGCCATTCTTCTAGGGATGAACAGTTGCACTGCCACCAGTTTTGTTTTGGTTTTTTTTCTCCACACACATTCTCACAGACATCTTATTATCTGAGAATGTCTCTGGACACAATACTGAAAAATGAAAAGTGCTGGGTTGCAGGGCATATAAACACCTAATTGCACTAAATATTGTTGTACTGGTCTTCATAAGAACTGTTGCAATTTACACTCCTTCCAGAACTGAAGGCGGGTCTGCCAGAGAACTCTTATGTTTCTTACTGGAGCAGGAATTGTTCCCTGATGGTGGCTAGTTTTCAGCCTGCAAGAAAAAGTGGGTACAAGTCCCTCACCGGAAGAGACAGGAGTGGTCCAGAAACCGAAGCCCAGCTACGGAAGTGGCAGATCTAAGACCATCCCTCTGTTGCTGTTCTTTGCTAGCCTTACCTGGAATTGACATGCTGTTGTTTTTTTGTTATTCACCTTGATATATTTGATACACCTGATATACAGTCATTTGATATATTATCAAATTCAATTTTCTGTTCTCTAATCCAAAACTGAAATTTTATTATTTTTAATATTTTAATTTCTCCATCATAAAAGGTCTAAAAGGTCATCAGAATTTATTGGTAGTAGACAATTTTGTTGAACACAATTTATGATTGAAATCATGTAAAGATTAAAAATAAAACACTTTTGCTAATACTAGAAAACAATTATGTTACATTGTTAAGAGGTAAATATCAGGATACAAAGTGTATGGAAAACAAGTATGATGTTAAAGAACAATATCCGAACACACAATATTTATGCGACGCATGATCAATAACTATGATGACCAGAGCACGCGCTCTGAGGCTGTTTGCCAATGCCAACCGCTCAGGCCCTGCTCCTAAAGCTCTGCAGAGCGAGAGGGCAGCAGTGCAGGCCCAATGCCTGCCCAAGGCTGGGGCTATTACAGGATTTCTTTCGCTCATCAAGCATGACCAGTAAGAACGGGGGCAAGCCAGAACAAAACCCATCTCCTATCCTACTATACCACAGCCACGAACAGCCTGGAATAGGCCAGGAAACCTCAGGCTTCTAAGGTACTCTGGAGGAAGGCAGGAGGGCACATCTTGGCCTCACAGAATGTAAACAAATAATTCCACGCACAATGCCCACCAAGTTGTCAAAGATAACCAGGCACACAATGAAGCAAGGAAATAAACAGAACAAATAGGCAGCAGAATCACACACTGATTACACAACAGCCATGACTGTTATGTCTACAGAGATTAAAGTAAGCTTGAAAACAGTCAATGATAATAGGAAACTGTAAGAAATGATACAGTAGATCTGGGGAAAAAAAAACGGAATTGCTACACATGAAGCATGTACTAAAAGAAATTAAGAAATCAGTGGTTATGTTGGACAGCAGACTAGACACAGCTGAAGAAAGATTACGAAAAACTATTTTCCAGCGTCTTAGTCCACTGGGGTTGCTATAACTGAACACCTTAGACTGTGATTTATGCATAACGAAGGTATATCTCACAGCTCTGGAGGCTGCGAAGTCTAAGGTTCAGGTACCAGCAGATCTGGTGTCTGGTGACTGCCCACTTACTGGTTCGGATGGAACACAGAAGCCAAGTGAAAGAGGTCCCAATGGCCAAAGACGTCACAATTTGAGCAGCAACATCAAGCAGTATTGGCCAGTTAACCAAAATATAAAATAAATATCTATGAGTTAATAGTGAAATAAATACATAATACAGAAGCAGAGACAAATCTGTGCAGAAGAATTACAAATAATGTATATGGATACTCCACCCTGAAAGAAAGTAAACATAACTTCCTGATCTTTAAGAGTGAGCTCACACAGTGCCTTCCTTCCAGAGTACAGTATGAGAAGAAGAGAAAAAGAGTAACTTTATTGCGGACAAACTTGACAAACTCTACCTCAGCCCTCAAGGTCAACAGTCATAAATGGCCCAAGTGTTATGTACCTTTTATATGATAAAAGTGTCACTTTGCCTTTGTGATCTTTTTCCCAAAAACCATAACTCAAGTCTAATCATGACAAAAAAAATTTTTTTTAAAAACAACTTCAGTAGAAAGACATCCTACAAAATTCCTCACCAGCACTCCTCAAAACTACTAAGGTCACCAAAAACAAGGAAAAGTTTAAAAAAACTGTACCAGCTGTGAGGAGCCTAGGGAGACATACCACTAAACGTAGTGTGATAGCATGAACGGGATCCTAGCGCAGAAAAAGGACATTGGATTAAAAATAAAAAGGAAATCTGAATAAACTATGGACTTCAGTTAATAAAGTACTGATATTAATTCATTCATTGTTACAAATATCACAATTAATGTATAGTGTAGGGATTCACGTAAATACAGAGAAACTAAAAAATATATAGTGATTACCCAAAGGAAAAGGAGGAGATTGTGATCCCAAGAACCACACGGGTATTCTCTGCAGTGCCTATAATGTTGTATTTCCTAACCTGAATAAGAAACTATTAGTTATTAAGACAGATGTTGGTTTAATAATATTTTTTTATTTTTAAAAGATTTTATTTATTTTCAGAGAGAGAGAGAAAGACAGAGGCAGAGAGAAAGGAGGGGAGAGAAACACCCATGTGTGAGAGAAACATCAATCGGTTGCCTCTCACCTGCCCACAGTTAGGCACCCGGCCCCCAGCCCAAGCATGTGCCCTAACAGGGAATCGAACCAGCAGCCTTTCAGTTTGCAGGCTGGCACTCACTCCGCTGAGCCACACCAGCCAGTACTCATTAAGCTTTATTACTATGTGCTAAGCTATACATATCTATTTATGTACTTTTATGACCATAAAATATTCTAATTAGAATGAAAATACACTGAAATAACAAAGCAGATTTTCTGTGAGTCATGAGATTATGGATATTTTTGCTTTTCCCTACATTTAAAAATATTTTCTAATTTTTCTGCAATGCACACAAATGCTATTTCTTATCTGAGAAAAGCTACTTATCAAAGGAAAGAAAAGTAAACTGTCAAAGAATATCTGGCCAGAAAGTCCTTTTCTTTCCATTTAGACCTTCATGTTGTGATAAAAGTTAACTAGAAATATACCAACTATGGTCATCTAATTGCATACCAAATGGAAATTTAAGGCAGCATGTAATGCCTGAAAAATCTAAAAGAGCTGTATTATTGTTTGCCATAGTCCTTCTAATGTTTTAAAATTTTGCTTTTATAATCCCCAGTTTGGAAATAAGCTAACAAACAACAAAAATGCAATGACTTTAGAGAAGACACAAAGACCCACAGAAAAGGTGGCAAAAAGTTGCTTATCATTTCACAGCCTCCATTTAGAAGCAATTAAGCATCTGGCCTATGTTTTCGTTTGTGATGTCAAATACCAGGGGGGAAATTATATGGAAACAGAAAACAGCCTCAGCTTCATTTTGTGCAGGTATTCAACTTCACAAGATGTGTATTCTTAGAGAAGTCCAATATAGGAGAACTTTTTTCATTACATCTGACCTTCTGCAGGTTACATCAGCCTCCCTGGGTCTCAGTTCCTCATCTGTAAAATAAGGGCTTAAACAAAGTGACCTCTTAGGAACCTCCTAGTATTAAAATCTAATGATTGAAGTCTATCTGACACACAGGAGGACAGATCTTACGATAAAATCAATAGTGACAATAGTAGCACTGAGTATTTCCCAACATTTTAATCTATTGCAATGCTTTTCTATTTATGTTCACTTTCTCCTCAACAGCTTCTATTTTAAGTAGGAATATAAATAACATTATACCTAGCCTGGAAATGGAAAAACTGAATCAAAGTGGATATTGGCATAATGCAAAAGAAAGTGCAAAACTTTAGTGTATTCAGAAAATGGAGGACCCGGCATTATATAGATATGAGCTTCTGAGCATTCTGGTTTTCAAAGTTTTGGTTTCTTGTCTCTGTTTTCCCATCTGTAAAACGAGTAGGTTGAACAAGGCTGGGTGAGCTCTAAGAGTCTCTTGTTTTATGACTTCAGCAAATTCACCTTCTAGTGAGTAACGGTGCTTGGGCCAGAAGCAAGGTCTCCCCTAGAAGATAGATCTCTAGGAAGATGCACTCACTTATCACAAAGAGTTAAAGGGGAAATCTCTCATCACCATGTGAACCTCTTGATGTAACTGTTGAAGTGGCTAAAATAGGGGGTGGTTTGTAAAATGTTAGATGCAAACATATAGGAGGTTACAGTTACTTTTTCATTCACTTATCCTGTAAGTTCTCTTGCTTAGCTTATCAATCCTGCCTTAAAATCTATACTCCTACAGGGAAGAAACTGGGTAAAAAGTCTATGAAACCTTAACTCTCATCACTAATTCTTCTGTGTTGGTTCCCCTGATTCCTAAAAATCAAGGCTGCACCCCCAGCTCCACCACTAATCACTCACTCACATGACCCTGGACAAGTCACAGAATCTAAGTTTTACTATCCTCATTCAAAAACACAAAAACAAAAAAAACCAATGTCTGCCTGAAATACGGGACTGCAACATGTTCATCTATTCATTCTTTCAACCAGCAATTATAATGCAATGCGATAATCTCAATGGATGGTTCTGAATAAAATCCAGAGGCACAAAAAAGAAAGAGCAATTGATCCTGTCTGGAAGAGTTGGGATGGGGTACTCAAGGAAGGCAAATTGGAATTTGGAAGGTTCCTCAAGTCATCATGCCCAGAAATCAGTGTGAGACGACAGAGGAAGTCACAACAGCTGAGTTGAAAGAATGAGGCCTGCGTTCCCCCAGACGGAGTCTCCCATGAGGGCAACTGTGGGAGCAGAGCTGGACAGGGAGGATGGGCCTAGATTACGCACACTGGAACCAAGTGAGGACTGCACTGGGAAACACTTTGTAAATTGCAAAATGAAGGTTAATATCTGCTATTACAATTATGTCTTCTACTCTTTTCTTCCCTAATTGCTCTGTGTTGCTGAAAATGACAAATTGTCCCACCAGTGCTTTGAGACCCTCAAACCTGAGCTTGAGCCTGGGTTCCACATACTTGCCATGTGAACCATAGTTGCTCCATCTTTAAGCCAGGGATGATAATGCCTACTCTGCAAAAATATTATGGACTGTAGGAATTATTTATATAAAATGCCTGGCACATTTTAGGTGGGCAATAAATGGTAGTTACAAACATATTTTTATTAGCAATAATGTATCTGAAGTGCCAACATCAATTTCTGGCACAGAGGAGATGTTAATAAGCCCCCTTCACTATTCACGAGGGTGAGAATAGTTTCTTGATTATTATTATTTGAGAAAAAAGTCAGAATTCTACTCCCCACAACAATTCTCCTCAGTTGAAATTACCATTCTCTTTCAGTGGATTATGGAAAAACTTTTCAAGGGTGTGTTTTTCAGGGAAACTAGTTCTATGGTCCGAATATGTATTCGAAAAACACAAACAGAGCCATGAAGCATTTTCTAAACTTATGTGACCAATGAACACTCTGCTCTGCAGAACCGAACTTACTTGTGAAAAAGGTAGGTTACGGCTTTATCTGCAAGAGGCCCCTGTTAACTTGCAGGCATCTTATCCAAGAGGAAATACGGTGCAAACACCTCATAGCAATAATGGTAATATCTACAATTCAGTGTCCTTCACATGCTTAGAATATTACATCAATTATCTCATTTAATTAGGGTTCATTAGGGTCTTATGGTAACAATAGCCACAATCAAAAGTAGGTGCCAGGAACTCCTCTGAGCATTGTAAAAATTGCTCGATTCTTCAAACAACCCTATGAGGCAAGTACCATTAGTATTCTCACTTTAAAGAGATTTAGCTTACAGCGGAAACTAATACAAGGAGAGCTTAAGTGACTTGTTCAAGGCGGCTACATCATGGCGCTGAGTCAGGAGTTGAAGCCAGGCTGTCTGACTCCAGAGTCCACGCTCTTAACCACTGCCTCCTTTATCCATCAAGTCAGGGACCCATTGCTGGACATGTAAACTGAGGCACAGAACTAGAGGAGGCACCTGACAGGGAAATTGAAGGACATATATACTCAGACCACCCTCTGAAATTCCTGCGCGAACCTAGGACAAAAAGCAATTACTTCTGGAGAGTTGGTTATAATGGGATCGATTTCGGGATGCAGAGAGACCTCCAGGTAGCCAGTCTCGCCTCCAAGGGGCCCCAGGCAACTCACAAGGAAGAACCTATCAGCCAACCCTAACAAAAGTCCCTTTTCCTGCCCCAACCGAGCCCCTTGTTTGGCGCAGATCCCCCAGAGTCTAGTCATGGCACTAGGCTCAGCATCAGTGCCCTGCTGCCCAAACTTTCCTTAATTAGACTATAAGCCCGCTCTTTTAGTAGGCGCCACCTGATGCTCTCTGTCCACATTTAGCCACTTCAGCCAATTCTGGGTCCATTTCACTGACTGCTTTTAAGTTCAACTCGCAATGGGGCCTAAGGTGGCGGCGGCGCAGAGGACGCTGTGCTCACCCCTCCGGTGAGCAACAGCAAATACACACGAACACAGGCAGCACTTACTCCTGCGAGAAGACACTGCCCTGAATAACCAGCTTTTGCAACGAAGGAGAAAGAAAGAGCCCGCACGCAGCAGCCCGGGAGCCCGCGGGAGAGGTGGGAGCTCTCCGGCCGGAGCGGGTGCCCGCGTCCCCGCCACTCGGTGGGGCCGGCGCACCTGCACACCGGGGCTGTGGCCTACCTGCTAGACCGCCTCAGCTCCGTCCCGACCACACGGCCTGGAGACTTCGGCCTCGGACAAAGGGAGCAAGCAGGCGCAGCAGGGCGTCACCGCAGCCACGGGCCTCCCCGATGAGAGCGGCTCCTCCATTCAGGCTTCTGCCCCAGGTGCTAAGAGCGCCTGCTGAACTCCACGCGGCTTCCCACAACCACCCGCTCCTCCTCTGGGTCTCGTGCCCCAGGCGCTAAAAGCGCTTCCTGAGCTCCACGTGGCTTCCCACAACCACCCGCTCCTCCTCTGGGTCTCGTGCCCCAGGTGCCAAGAGCACGTGCTGGGCTCCACGTGGTTTCCCACAACCACCCGCTCCTCCTGTGGGGCTCCTGCCCCCAGGCGCGGAGAGCGCATGCTCGGCTCCACGTGGCTTCCCACAACCACCCGGAACATAGAGCTGCACAGAGGTCGCTTCTACACGGATCACTTTCCGTGCAACAAACCAGAGAGAGAAACCTCGGAGCCCTCCGGGGTTAGAGGGGCTGGTGATCTCCATGGTTTACACCCCTGCACCTCCGCAGGGTGGGCAGGGGCTCTATCCAGGTGCCCCTGCCCACCCTGCAAGGTCGCTGGGATATGTTTCTGGATACATGGGCCAGAGCGAGCCCATTTCCGCCAGGACAATGGAGCAAGCAGGACCAACAGGGCATTATTACACACACCCGGTCTCCCCACCTGGACCTGCTTCCTGCTCCGTGGGCCAGGGCCCTGGACCAGTTAGGCCCCTGCTCGGCTCCCACTGGCCTATCAAAACCACCTCGCACACAGTCTACACAGAGCTGGCTTTATATAATGCCGCTTTTCCAAGACTGGAAGAGACGGCAGTTGTATTTTGTCTAATTCATATAAACAAACATAGAGAGTCAAACAAATTAAAAGACAGAAAAATGCCCAGAGGAGGAAGAAATCCTAAGGAAACGGAGAGAAGTAACTTGCCTGATAAAGAATTCAAAAAATGTCATAAGGATCCTCATCAAAATTGAACATGAAATCGAGAAATTTAAGGGGAACTTCCAACAAAAAAGAAAGTATAAGAAAGAACCAAGTAGACTTGAAGAATACAATAACTGCAATGTAAAAAAAGAAAAGAAAAACATTAAAGTAATCAACAGTAAATTAGCGAATACAGAAGAATGGAGCAGCGACCTAGAGACCAGTGGAAGTCAACCAGTCAGCACAAAACAAAAAGAACTTTTTAAAATGTACGATAGTTTAAGAAAACTATAGATTAACATCAGTCACTCAAATATTTGCGTTCCTCACTAATCAGGGAAATGCAAATCGAAACCACAGTGAGATATTATCGCCTGCACTTCTTAGAATAACTACCTTCAACAAATCAACAAATAACAAGTGCTGGCAGAGGATGTGGAGAACCCCAGAAAGGAACCCTGTGCACTGTTGGTGGGACTGTAAATTAGTGTAGGCACTGTGAAAAACAGTGTGGAGATTCTTCAAAAAAATTAAATAGAGCTGCCATACTATCCACCAATCCCACTTCTGGGTATTTATTTGAAGAAAAAAATCACTAATTTAAAAAGACATATGCACCCCCATGTTCATTGCAGTATTCCTAATAGCCAAGACAGGGAAGCAACCTAGATGTCCATCAATAGATGAATGGAGAAAGAAGATGTGGTATATCTATGCAATGAAACATTATTCCACAATTAAAAAATAAGGAAATTTTGCCATTTGTGACAACATGGATGGACTTAGAAGGTACTGTATTAAGTGAAATAAGTCAAACAGAGAAAGATGCCATATGGTCTCACTTATATGTAGAATCAAAAAAATGAATAAACAAAACATAACAGAAACAGACTTGTAGATATTGCCAAAAGGGAAGGGGTGGGAGGACAGAATTTTTTTTTAAAGGTACATATTCATTTTAAAAAATAACTAGTACTGTGTGCAACCCATTCGTTCAATAAATACTTTTTTAAAAACCATAAAAACAAATTTCTTAAACAAATAAGCCAAACAAATCCTTCATCGCATTTACAAATTCATGCGTTCAGTTCCGCATCTCATTAAAATATTTTAGAGCACAAAATAAAGTTGGAGGGGCTGGCCCAATGTGCTGTGTGTCATTGTCACTAACAGAACCTGTAGATGGTTTTACTTTGCCTGCACAGGTACAGTCACACTAATATAACTTGGAGAACTTTATTACTTTTCCAGCTCACTTGCTTGTCTTCTCATGGAAGAGGGGATTTACTCTCAAGAACTGTACACCCTGAGATGATCCTTGCCATCACTCAGCAGGTTCTGATGCTCTGAAACCAACAGGACACCAGGCCAGGTAACTGATGCTCAGGCTGGAGGCCTTAAACCTCTCCATGGAATAGTCTACCTCCTACGGTCCAGCCAAATGATCAACCATTGTCCGGCCACAAAAAGGGATTGTTAGAAAAACAGTGTTAGAAGTATAAGACAATGTTGTGATGTAAGAAAATTTAGAACAGCAACATCCAGAATGGTCCAAACCTTCTAGATGCGACTATGAAAAAGTATTTATGCAAATAGACTATAATGAGCAACACAAAAGCCATTATTGTACTAATGTATTGGGAAAATAAATTTTCTTAGTTATTACATACATGTTTTTATTTTTTCATTTTCACCAAATACCATATAAGATTTTGAACAAAAAAGAATCATGTATTTCATGATAGCTTTTGTAAAGCAAGGAAGATTACGGCCATTGAATATGTACTACATGCAGAAGGATGTACTACATACAATATTGCAATTTACCCTCATAAAAAAATTACAGTGATGGGTGGTATTATCTCCTTCTTGGAGACAACACAATAAAACTTGCTACAAATGACTATAACAGACTGAGTTATGGTTCCAAATCTTTACTCTACCCCCAGTAGTAGGATCATATACCATGCTCTTTGCCCTGTAAACTTACATGCCCCTTTGACTCTAGGTTCAGCTGTGTGACTTGTTTGGGCTGACGGGATGTTAGCAGGTAGGATGCAAGCAGAGGCTTCTGAAGTTGTTCTACTTTTGCCGTCACCAGCCTAGTATTCTGGTTCCAAGAAGGCACATTAAGCAGAGCAACCTCTGCTGCACCAAGCCAAGATCACAAACATAAGCTGCACAAACCCAACCCCCACGCTGTCCCACAGACCCATGAGCTACGTTACCCTTAGTGTTGTACACTACTGAGATTTTGGGATTAGTTGTTACTTAGTATTGTGGCCATGGTTTAACTGGAACAGTGAATAAGTCAGAATTCAAACTCAGACTTTGCACTCCAAATCCATACTCTTCTTTTTTTTCTTTTGTGCTGTACTAACATGTAAATCTAAGACTTTTACTAAATATTACACATGATATAGGGGAAATTGGGTTGAATGAAATGAAATATTAAACAAAGCCATCTTGGGCACCCTTTCCCTTTTTCCATGAAGACCTTCCACACTTAAAATACCCAACTTGGGATGGCGCATTCTCTACAAATGACAATGAAGTCTATTAAAACTATTTTAATACAAGAATTGCCTGAACTTCTAAAATTGGACTGGATAGGGTTGCAAATAAATCTTATATCCTAAAATCTGCTATTAGAGAAACAAACCCATACTTGTTAAAGATCTAGCAGAGAAATGGTTGGAAAGGGAAATACCTACATAAATTGTGGTACACCCACACAATGGAATATTATCCCTCTATTTTATATAGAAAAAACTAAATATATACACGCATATTTTCTTATATTTTCTTAAGAAGGGAGATAAGGACAGAAGGGTACACGCCCAGCTGTTACCTTGGTTACCTTGGGGTGGATGGGGGGCACATGTGTGAAAGATAACCAGCATTTAGTTTATACATCTTTATATTGCTTTGCTCGTTACAACCGTCCTGTAACTTTGAAGCCATTATGTCTTTGAATATTTTACTCTCCTTTCTCTCCTCTCCTCTGGGTCTCCCATTGTACATATGCTGTGCACTTGATGGTTGCCTACGTTTCTCTGAGATTCTTTTCATTTTTATTCATTCTTTTTTCTATTTCTCATCTTGCATTGTTTCATAATTCTTTTTTCTGTCACTTCAAATCAACTCTTGAGCCCCTCTAGTCAAGTGTTTATTTCAGTTATTTACTTTTCAATCCCAGAATTTTCCCTTGACACTGTGTTATAATTTCTATCCCTGTAGTATTCCCTATTTTCATGTGACATTGTCACCACACCTTCCTTTACTTCTTTAATCATGGCTTCCTTTCGTTCTGTGAACGTATTTGCAATGGCTCTTTTGAAGTCGTTTCTGTTCAACATGACATCTGGTCATTCTCACAAGCAGTTTCTATTGTCTTCTTTATTCTCGGGTCACATTTTCCTGTTTCTTTACATGCCTTATAATTTTTGTTGGTAACTAAACATTTCAGATTGTATATTTCAGCAACTCTGGTTACTGGTGTCCCCATGCAAGGCTTGTTTTTCTTATTGGCTTATTTTTTAGCGTCTCACTGGGTTTTACTGAAGTCTATTCCCCAACGCCCCGCCACCACACCCTCACACACATTGTTAAGCCCCTGCTATTGCTCTTCAGAGAGATACAGATTTGGGAACGCCCATATTCACCCTGGGTAACAATGGTATTGGGAGAGCTCTCTTTCTTTCGCCTCACCTAGCTGCTAAACCTACCAATTGCCTATTGGTTACCCTATGGTTTTCAACAATTGGCCGAAGCATAAATTTCCCTACAAATTAATCCAGTCAAATTGTGACTCCTTTGGAGGAACAGTTTCTGAGGCTCATGTTTGATATTTGTTCTGACCCAGGAGGACTCCCCCCAGCTGTCTTAGTCCCCAACTCTCTCCTGCAAACTAGCCTGCCTACAGTCTAAGCTGCGTATTCACTAAGTCCAACTGCCTTTCAGCACAGCCTCCACTGTTTTGGAGAAGGTCCTTAGGTTTGAACTTCTCCACACTGGTTCGCAAATGAAGTCTATCTTTTTGGGAAGAGATTAGGAGGTATCTGTTTTTGGCCTGCTTCCCCCCCCCCCCGGCAAAATCTCTGAGCCACACATCTGGGGATGGAGGTGGGGACAGGGCAACCTTTGCTCTGAGTGACACCCTGCTTTCATTTACTGAGCACTTGGTTGGAGGTTAAGAGTGAGGTACAACCTGAAGTCTTCTCTGCTTGCCTCTGCTGGCATCGCACCGTCATCCACAGGCTCTGGTACAGGCAACAAGACCCAATATTCACAGCACACCATGCCCAATGTAGAACATTGTCCCACCAGCAGGGACTGGGCAGAAGAAGGGAGTCCCCACCTCCCTACCACACTTGTCTGGGCCTTACCCTTAGCATCAGATAGTTGGTGGCAAGATGAGAACTACTGGAGTCCTGCTCTTTGTGGGAAAAGCCCCCAACTGCAAGCAGAGAGGGAGTGCTTGTGCCTGACTGTAGCCACCTCGAGTGGAGTCTCCACTCTGGTCTCAGTTCAAACACTGCAGACTGTCCCATTTCTTACCAAATTTTCATAGATTTTCTTGAGTGGGTATTTTGTTTCACTGGTTGTTTGACCTTAGGGCAATTTGCAGAGGCTTTAAATGGTTGGGTCTGAAATATATATATACACACATGCACCAATTTCGCTGGTGAGTGGTCAGCAGAGTGCCGCGTGTTGTCATGCTGGAAGTGTCTGATCAAGTGACCTTAACGTTGATAATGAATGAAAATGTAAATTAAAAAGCAAAAGATCCGGAGGATGTTTTACTCCAAACCTGATTATTAAAAGATACAGAAACTGAGGCCCAAAGTCAAGTGGTCCATCCTTATCATCCTGCCTTGTCTTATCTCTCCCCAAAGCTGTGGTTCCCAGGAAGCCCAGGCAAACCCAGAAAAGGCGTGGCTCATGCAAATTGAAGGAAGACGTTGAGCATCTTCATGCTGCCTGCTTGTCCTCCCCAGCTCAACCACACAGCTTCCACAAAGGGGACATTTTATTTATGTGGCACAGTGACCCCAACAGTGCCAGCTAAATCAAACATCCCTGTACAGCCAATTCCCAGGTTTCCTTAGAATTGCTACTTTCAGCCATCGCTCCTTAAATCTTGTGTTACTAAAGATAACTCTGCTTTGTTTGACAAAAATGCATCTGGAGTACAGAATCTTAAAAGAGAATGTGCCCAGATGGTAGAGATATTTAAGGAAATACCATTTTCCAGTTTGGGGATTTGTAACCCCCCTCTGATTTCATCGCTATGATTTTTTAAACTCTCTTTTTGCCCGTACACAGTTCAAGTTGTCAGGGAAGTTTTGTGGGGTAGTCATGGTAACCATGAAGCCTCAATATGTTACTCACCGCCACCCTCCCTGCCGCACACATGCACACACACACACACACACTTCACACACTTTACCCACGATCCATAACCCACTCAAACTCCAAAAATCATTTATATCCTGAAAATGAGCTTAAAATAACAAATACCAAAGTTGTGTGAACCGCCACATGTAGTGTTTTTGTCACTATGCCTAATTACTCTTCACATTGAAGGTAAAAATATCTAAATGGGATCCAGTAGCAGATTGCTTGTGATGGAGCACTTCCATTTTAATGGACAGGGAACAGAGAACTGGGACCCTCCCTTCTTTGCCAGGAGGAAGGCTGACACTGAAGGTGGCTTTAAAAACCTGCTTATTCCTACTTGTTTTCCTTGCAGTAATAATTATGCTTGGCTAATAATGCTGGTTTTTAAAGTAGATAATTAGTACTTCCAACACTATAATTGAATTTCCTGAAATTGAAGACCTCCATGCTACGACCCGGGTCCCAATTATCTGACCAAGAAGAGTTCCCCCTATGTTTGCGTTAGCTGGGCCACACCTGGGGGGCTGACAGGTGGTTAGGAGACCAGTGTCAGGAACACTGGTGGGTAGACCTGCCTGCAGGGGCAGGAGGTCACATGAGCGAGCAGATCTGTACATTGTATCTGAAAACCAAGCCCTGGAGAAGCTCAGGGTCTTTGGTCTGGAGAAGTGTGAGGAATTTTAAGCCTTAAAATCTGTATTTTATATGAAATCATCTCTGAAGAGCCCAGGAACTATTCCTGAGAAAGGAGTATCCTTAACCAGGGAGATACCAGACGCAACCATTTGCCTCCAAAGCAAAGGATGGAAGAAGCATCCTCACTATTTGTTCTGACATCCGGTCCCCTCCTCCTCCTCCCTATGGTAAAATGCAGTGTGCAAAAAGTCCTCCCAGGGAGCAAATCCTGTCTCCTTTTCACTCTCAGTGCATTCTTTTCCTAGCCTGGGTTAGCTCAGAGAGAAACGCTTATGTGAGAGGTTTTGTTGTTGTTGTTTTGTTTTTGTTTTGTTTTGTTTTTAGGGTGGGGGTAATTCTAGGGACTGAGAGACAAGGAGAAGCAAAAAGAAAGAAGAAGAAACGCCAATGCAGAGATGCATCTGCATTATATAACTGGCCCTCACTCTCGGGCCCCTTAATCACATAGGAAACGTGTCTCTGAATCACCTGTCTGGAGTCAGCAAGGGAAAAGCATTGGCCCCTAGGTTCCTGTCCCTCACGGGGCCATGGTCTCTCCCACAGGACATGAACTGCCCCCCCATTTCTGAGTTGAGGCATCTGTGAGCAGTTCTTAGGGTGTGGCATGCTGTGGAGTCAAAAATGACCGAGGCAGCAATTGGGAGGTCTCCAACATGGGACTGAGAGAAGAAAGGTGCCATCGGGTCCCCCTGCAGGAAGCTTGTCAAAGCCTGTATGGAGTGATAGCTACACCTGAAGTAAGAAGTGAGGCCAAGATGGTCTGAGGTGGAGCCTCGGGGGTATCCAATCCACTCATCACAAAGCAACAGTCAAGGCAGATGGTAGGTGGACGCTGTTCTGGAATCCTCTGTCATTCCTGAGGCATGTGGTAGTAAAGATCTGACTATCCATTTCTGACTCAGCGATACGGCATTCCAGTCCCCTCTCTCAAATTTTCTCCAACTACTGTACTGTGCCTAATTTCCATGTACCTGAAGCTGCCTGCACCCTCCGACAGGAGTTCTGTCTCCCTTGGAACTAAGATCCTGCACTCGTTCTGTTCCCCCCCCCCTTGGAGGAACCAGGATTCCAAACACACTCTCCTCTGTTCCCAGAACTTCTCACGGCGACCTCTTTCTTGCTTCGGTGGGTGCCACCTGCTACCCCCTTCTGACCTGGCCTCGTTCCACGTCCTGTCCCCTCCTGACCTTCTGTGCTCTGCCCTCTCCATCATCTAAGTCATTCTCTCTCCTCTCCTGTCTCCTCTTTCCTTTCCGCTAGGTTCCCTGGGGGAAATCCTGTATGCGGTGTAAATTACATCTGAGAGCTTGACACAAATGCAATATTGATTTTGAAGCAAAATTATATAAATTGTGGAGAGTCTATTATTTTGCTTGCCAAATAATAGACTATGAAGTTGAAATTCTTGAATTTGAGGCAGGCCGGATAAAGTAAATATATAACGATCAAATCATGAAAACGTGATTCTAAAGAGGTTTTGTGGTGTTCCAAACGTTGACTTCAGACTCAGTGAAACCTTAACACCAGCATTTTGGAAGAGATGTAATTTCTGCGAAACTTCCCCCAGTCGTCCCACATCTCTTTTGTACGTAAGAAGCCCACATTTCCCTCAGTCAGTCTTTCTCTGGTGCATGGGCTTCGCTTTTAAGTTTATTATATATTCTGAGTTTCCTATAAACTGGATCACATGTATAGTAACCATCCACGTGTCTTAAGGTTTTCTCCAGGCTCTCGACGTAGGATTTCTGACCCTGTGAAGCGTTTCACCCAGTTACTCCTGGAAGTTCACAAGGAACGCCGCGCGTTTGCGTATGTGTCTTCCTCCTGTTCTTCTGCCTGCTGTGGTGGCCCCCCACTGGGATGTTCAGGGCCCCCCACAAAGCCTCTCCTCACTATTGCCATTGTTAAGGCTGCTACACTACTCACAGTCCCACAGCCGCCCCCCATTCCTGCAGCGATTCCCTACAAGCCCAGGGAGGTGGCAGTGACCCATCTCTGGGCAACGTCGTCTTCCCTCTCCTTCCTTCCGCCAGGCATGGTGCGCACATCTGGTCTCTGTTCTTCTCCGGAAGTCTGCCATGCAAACTAATGCCAGGAAGGTCCAATTCATGAAACACACAGGACTTACACGGGTCCATTTCCAGACCCTCTACCCATCTGTCTTTTCTGGTCTCCTTTCTCTGCGAGCTCATCGGTAGCTGTGGAACATTCTGGAATGGCATGGTTCCTTCTGGTCAGACTTAGTGTACGTGATTTCACTAGTACACTTGCTGGTCCTTTTCTACCCATTTGGCTTCAAGTAGAATGATCTGACTGAATAGGTGAGACACGAAACACTTTTTTTTTCCTTAGAACTATGGATTCAAGGAAAGGCAAGGGGCTAGAGAAGCAACTAATATTTAGAGGCATCAGATGGGAGAAGGCAGCACAGAGAGGTCCCTCCCTTGCCTTAGCTTAAGCCTCTAATACATGATTGAACCTTGGGAGCACATGGCTACAAAACCACTTGATCTCCTCTCTCCTCTCCTCCCCCTTCTTCTCCTCCTCCTCCTGCTCGCTCTCTCTCCCCATCCTCTCCCTCCTCCTCTCCCCTCCCTTCCTCCTCCCTCTCTCTTTCTCTCCCCTCCCTACGCCCCCCCACCCCAGCCCCAGTCTCTCTGACTACATTCTTTCACAGTTTCCACTGGCGTGGCTAAATGAACTTTCTTGTCACTACTTCGTGGGGATCTCAGTTCAGATCTGAATATAAATCTGAAATTTGTTTTCACGATGGGCGCTTCCTCTTCTCCCTTGAAGTTGGCCCTGAGATCAGCTTTCTCTCGCTATTACACGTGCAGATCACCTGCCATTTATTTTCCTTCAGCAGAAGCCGGCGGTCAGGAATGCGCAAAGTACACCCTCTCGAGCATCTCAAAAGGAAACATGTGTAACACTGCATGCATTTTCTTTCTTTCATTCTACCGAGACTCACACACGGAAAGTTCTGTTTCTGTGTTTTGCTTTGCACTGTGAGTGCATTGCACTGTATGCCAGGTGACAAGTGGCATCGTTCCTTACTGGACATGGTTCTCACTGTGGAAAGTCAACACGTGGAGGGACATTACAGCCATGTGCCCGCCTCTTCCACTTTCAAGATGAGGAAACCTGGGGTTAAACAGCCACCCCAAGGCCTCGAAGCCTTTTTCTAGATCACGCAAGGCAGGCATGGAGCCAGGAACCTCTGGGCCCCCAAATGCAGCTTCTCCCAGCGCGTCTGGCTGCCTTTTCATGGGTCAGTTTGCTGAAGAGACTTGCCCCCAGGAGTTCAGCTAGAACAGTGTGTTTAAATATGGTTAATGTCACAAGCCATCTTCCATATGTGGAAGAGCTCAATTTTTGCGCAGACATTAGGAATAGGCAAAGCGCCACTCACTTCTGTTTCCTTGTTTATAACACTTGATTTTCACAAATTGCCCGGCACAGCCAGAGGTTTTTGCCTATATGCAATTACCCAGCAACGGTGAATGGTGAGGGACTGGTTAAATTAGCACGGGTTAAATGCCAGC
Source organism: Mormoops blainvillei (assembly GCA_004026545.1). NCBI lineage: Eukaryota > Metazoa > Chordata > Mammalia > Chiroptera > Mormoopidae > Mormoops > Mormoops blainvillei. Next base: position 811,182 of record PVJD01000049.1, read on the forward strand.
TGTCTGCCAAGACAGTGCCAGGTGTCTCCACCTGAGCCTTTAATAAATGTTTGCTGAAAGTGAATCTAGACAATTACCCCCAAAGATGAGGGAAGTCTCTCTATGTTGGGCCCAAGCACATAACAGAGGTCGAAGGATATCTTGGGCCCTGCAGCCAGTGTCTTCTGCATCATCTCCACATTCAGATGCCTCCTAAAGAAGACAGGGAAAATATTTGGCATTTTGCAAACGCTGTCTCATGTCACTTGACGGAAACTGGGACAGAGGCTAACCCCCCCTGGAGTACAGACCTGTTTTACATTCCTAAGGTAGCTGCTGCCCTCTAGTGTTAGAGATGTAAAGCGAAACGTATACCTGGTAGACTCTAAATCCAACCTCACCAAGTTTTTCAATTAATGATGTCTCCGCGGCTTTAGTAGGTCCTTGGAAACCACTAGTAGACAAGGGTGCTGCATTGGGGTTGCCAAGTTGTTCTGCAGAGGTTTCCATTCAGTGAATTCACACTGGTGTGCCCATACCTGTTAAAACACTGAAACGCTTCCATACCAGTTGGCAAAAAGCCACTACCCTAAGCCCCCTGAGTACCCTCGCCACCACTCAAGAACAAGGACCCTCCCCTGAGCCCCCGCCGCGGGGCTCCCCGCCATCCAGTAACCAGAGCTTTAATGCTCAGCAAAGCACAGGCCGCCAGGCCCTGCCCGAGGGCTGTGGCTGTGGCGTTAGGTCAGTGTTCGGACAACCCGGTGATTAAATCTTTGGAATGTGACATTTTCCTTGCTCCTCGTCATTCAACGATGGTGTTTATTCATCTTTCTCTGCATCATTTATCAAGACCTACTACGTCCCAGATGCTGGGTTAGTCACAATGCACAGGAAAAAAAGGTTTGTAATGTCACGGTCCTGTGGAACCCTTCACACTTAAGATGGCATCTAATGTAGTTAATGTTGTCCCCGCAGCCAATGACTAAGCAACACCCAGGCTTCTCGGGGAGGAAGTCGGGTGGGGTGAGTGCACTGCACTGCATGCCAGGTGACAAGTGGCCAGCTCCACTTCTTAATGGTTTTTATGATCTCTGGCAAGTTATTTTACCTTTCTATGTTTTAAGTTCCCCATCGCTAAAGGGAAGAAAGTAACATACCATATAGCTATTCTAAGAATTAAAGACAGCAGTCTTGAGAAGTCTTCATCACGGCCCTTGTCATACAGTAAGTTTTCAACAAGTGTTTGCTAGTATTTGGATCACAGAGTATTGAAGGTTAAAATTTTATTTACCGATCACCGAATCGTGTTTCTGCTACTTTCACAGACTAAAGAACCAAAAAAGCGTAGGTCATCAGAGCAACCCCACCTTCCAGGGACAGTCAGATGGAAAACCACTTAAAGGGACAGGGAAACAAAGGCATGAAAAATACGACGAGAAAACAAAGATTACTCCGGTCGTTTCGCACTCACAGCATCAGTTTAATCATCCAGGAGATACATTCACTAAGTGTGATATTATTTACAGACTTATCCAAACAGCTCTAGATGGGCATGTGGGAAAGATGAATCCAACAGAGTGTCAAGGCAAACCAGGTAGTGGGTCCCTTTGCTAATCACCTGCAGGCTCCTCTCTCATGGCCCACAGCATCTCTCTCCTCCCCCAGCTGTGTCTCGGCGCATAGCATCAAGGGCCCTAGCATTACTAATGCCTTCTGTTCCTACAAAGCACTCTTTACAAATTGCAGAGCACTTCCCAGGACCACAGGGGAAACCCGGTGAGGTGGTCTTCGTTAACGGCATTTTGAGACAACACTACGTCGTCATCACTGCTTGACCTCGCACATCTGAAAAGCTACGACTGTCCCATGTAGTCACAGGACTGAGGTAGCCATTTTTACAGCAGTGTGTCTTAAGAAAAATTCAAAAGCACTAGATGGACACCCAAGGAAGACCATGAGTAGTCACCGACGTCTGGATACTTTTCACCCCTCCCCACAATAGGCACATCTCTAGGCTCCCCGCCCACCAGAAGGAATAAAACCTCTAAGCCCCCAGCACTGCTCGCTGGGACCCAGAAGCTCAGTCTGCACTTTCCAAGTTTAGCCTGCTGCTTTGGAATAGGAGAAAAATTTAAATATTTGTGGGTATAAATCAGTATGGGAAAATGGACCAGCGAACTTTAAGAACTCTCTCTAATACCTCAACCTGCATTATCTGCTTCACCCGTCACACGAAAAACAGAGAAGCAGAGTAAGAAATGACGCAGACACCCTCTTAGTCTGTTCAGTTTGGGAAACTCCAGGATTCAGATAGATCAGAAATCTGTGACCTAATCTCAAGCAGAAAAATAACCTAAAATGCTCCTCTGTTTCTGAAACCGGAAGTGCACAGGTCAGTTCTTTTAATATTCAACCCATTGGAAAGGTAGCAGAATTGACAGATCCCTTTAAATACTTGATAAATATTTCACACTTTTAAATTTTAAAATATCTTTTAGACTTTTATCCCTTATGCAAAAAAAGCTCAAATCAAAACTGACTGACCCCCGACATGTATTTTAAACAATAAAATGGTTTTCATATCAGTCTATGCGCTGTGGGGTATATATTTTTTCACTATTATATGTCACAAATACCTCCATCTTCCTTCTCCAAAATGTAACTTTCAGTAGCTGAGATACCACCTTTCAGAACCATCCATTAAACTTACTGGATACATATGTCTCTTCAGGACTAACCTACAAAATACTCTTTTCCTGCCTCCCTTGTCACAACCGAAGTTCTATCACACTTCTCAGTAATGTTCTGATGGCAAATCCGCATCTTACAGTTTGATTGTTGCACTGGAAACTATGCAGGGTGTAAATTTCTGAAAAGTATCCTTATTAAAATCATTAGTATAAATATCTGCAAACTAGCTATCAGCAATCCGCTCCAAACATTTGTCAAAGTTGGGATCTCTTGACTCACCCAGACCAACTCCAAACTGGAAAGAAGGCTAAATTATAAAACACAGTTTAAAGAGGTAGAGTTTCATCACTTTCAAATATATCTGAGATTGAAAGAATTTGCTCTGTAATTATTTGGGAGAAACACTTGAATAAATAAGAGTCATTTATAATCTGTTCATCAGTTGCTTACCAGTTGTTTTTCTGAGCATTTTTAAGCCAGCCTTTGTGATATGATCCAAAGTCTAATTTTCCCAGAACGCCATTTTCCCAGGCCTTTGTTCCTACTGCAATCACACATGCTGATTTGGAGAAATCTGAATTCCTGAGATTCCATACATGTATGAGAAGGGGGGAGCGTGACAGCTGGTTCTGAGTGGCTTGCTCTTCTAAGCAATGGTCCCTCTGAATAAAACCACCGCATCAACTTTGGTAGAAGATACCTCCTAAAAGACTTTTTGCTTTCTAAAGGAATACATACTTACGGTCTCTAAAATTTTATGATTCATGTCTTGAGCCATCCGAGGGGTGGGGAATGTGTTACGGGCCTGCCAAGTAGGTCCGCTGTCCATTCTATAATTAGCAATGACTATAAGCACTTGTATTTCTCCATTTAACCTCTGTGGAGAGCTCTGGCCTCGCTTTCATTTCATCATTCATCTTTTTGGAAATCTCACTGCTGTCACAAAAGTCATGCATCTAAATTTCCCCATCATGTCTCTGCAAATTAAATAAAATGGCCATTGAGGGTGTCTCAAATGCAAAGCCTCTGTGCAATTTATTCCCAAACTATTCTTAGGACTGTGACTAAACACAGCATAGCTACCCACAAAAGCACAAAGCTTTGGTCCACTTAGAAAGAAAACCACTTAGGGGCGGGGACCTAATATAACACAAGACACATGGTAGCTGTTCTAAAAACACGTGTTGGATGAGGTCTAAGTGGACTTGTTGAATGAATGCAAACTAATTTTTCTGATCCTTCCATTCATTTTAGGTCAACCAATCAAGTGAGGTTTCAATGACTGGCCTCAGGAAATGGAAGGTGAGGGTTGGTCATGTTGTCCCATTCCCCAAAGGCTCTGTGGGAGGCCCTGTAGCAGGATATCAGTGACTGGAGAATCAGTTCAGAATTATAGAGACAGCATCAGCCTTGTAACCCACTCCTAGTACTACATGTCACCTTGGACACCTCAGGTCCCCCTATGAAAAATACAGTAAAGGAAATGATTCTCAGTGCTCCTCCTAGCTGATTATGTCAATGGAAGAAACCAGAAGAGACCTTAGAATCTGAAAATAATCTCTAGCCTCAGTTCTTAAAGGTTTGTTTACAATTATTTTTATTATTTTTTAAGTGAACTAACACAAGGTACCAGGAGACCCTAGGAATGGGGTGATTTGTAACATGACCTCAGGCTCATGGCTAAAAACTTCACAAATTGACACAACCCTTTCACCAATGATTTTCAGTAAAACGAAAGATCTAAAATCAGCATCAGAAAAGGACACAAGACAGTGGAGACTATTAAAAGTAACTACTCCCAAACTGGACGTCATAAAATACATCGTGAACCGTGAACAGATTGCTCAATGAAGGAGAACCTCATTCCTTTAATCCTCCACAGATGCCATTGGGAGTTTCTCCAGTTAAAACAAAAAATGAAAAAGTGGGTGGTCAGGAATGTTGTACATTACTCACCACCGCCCCCCTCACGCCCCACCCAGTGTCCTGCCACAGAGACTATATTTAAAGAAGGGTTTATTTCAACAGGAGTGACAGCGTTTGAGAAGAGGGCATGTCCCCGTGACAGGCCACCTTTCGAAGGGGAAAGCCTCAGACCGTGGATGAGATGAGAATTGCCCCTGGTTGTTTAGGTGGTCGGTGTAACAAGCCAGGGAGATAATGCAGAGGTGAACACTTGAAAATCAAAAGGACGTTTCCCCCAAATTATTGTAGCCACCCCACCACTAAAAAATTAATCATGTTTTAGATTCGCAAGATCCACCTTCACTCGATTTTCAGACTGTAACTGCCTTGTAAATTTCTTAAGTAACAGCCGCTCGTTGAACCGATGCTGTAAGGGGTGAAGTAATCCCAGGTTCACACAGCTCTCTCGTATGAACTAGCCACTATATTTCACATCGCAAGACTGAGGCAGGTATATTACAGCTATATTACATTGGGTCTCATTATCGACATAGCGTTTCTGTTAGGTCACTTCTATAAAACACTGAGAGAAACATTAATACACAGTGGTATATTTATATATTTGGGAGTATCACGGTGTCAGATCAGAACAGATGTGTCTTCGATGTACAGGGAAAGAAGGGGGTAAATAAAGGGGTGAGAGACAAGAGAAGTAAACATTTTAACCATTTAAACTGATCTCAACTTGAGCATAGAAAGGTACCAGAAAATTTACTCTTTCCCCATCTACCTGTTACTCCAGTGAACAACAGAAAGACGGCCTAAAGCTGTAACGGGACCTAAGCATTTCTCTAAAACTGAGAAAATACTCAATACACCCGTCACCATTCTGTTTTCAGTTTCGGAGGTTTCTGGCACGGAAAGTGTGGCGCCTGGCGTCACTGAGGGTGCCGCCCATCAACCCAAAGCACGAGTTCTCTCAGGGTGATGCTCTCCCGGTCTAGGTAAGTTCACCTCCAGTGCCACAAGTTCATGGCTCACTGTCCCTTCCATGCAGATGGATAAAATACTGATCCTTTTCTATGTAGTCAAGGCTTCAGCCTATTGCTGGCTCTTGCCCAAGTAGTTTGTCCTAGGTTCCTCAACCCACCCCCAACTCATGTTCCAAACTGGATCTCAGGAAAGAACCTTCTTAGAGCACTCAAGGAAAACGTACTTGACATCCACACCACTCCCTACGCCCTTGTCAATGACATCTGTTTCCAAGTCCTGAACCAAGACACACAGTATAGGTTTTTCATGAGATCTGACGACTGTAACAAGTCTGGATCATGTTTTGCTGCTGAAAGGAACAGGAATAATTTACACTTTGAAGAAGCAGCTACACTTTGAAGTAGCGGCTACACTTCCCCATCCCTCCTTCCATCCCACATGTCCACCCTGTTTGATTCTCACCTACAAAGACAGTGCCAGAGGCTACTGAACACTTCCCATGTTGTTTCTGGGTGAGCAGCAAAGTCAAATGCCAGTACTGCAGACAGGGAGCTTGGGTTTCACAAGTGATCTGTGTGAGAGAGGAAAGCTCTCCACCTACATGGAGAGAAGTGCTCAGATTAAACGAACTGCATAATGCAAGTTTGCTGATGCATCCTCCCCACAGCAAGTTAAATGGCTATAAGAAATTGTGCTTGCGTTTCATTCGATCAGGCCCGATTTCCTGGGACCTCAAACGCCAAGTCCTCCCAAAATATGGCTATAATGCTGGCAAATATTTGCAGATGCTATTTCTGCAAATTAAACCCAAATATAGCTATAGTTATGTACAAAGTTAGTTTACAGAATACCTATCCCATTAAGTTTCTTTGAGTAGATCAAAATAGGAATAAATATCATTCTTAACTTTTATTACTGAACTATCCTGAAAAGCTCAGGACAGTTGGTGGGAGTGTAGTAGGTTTCTATAGAAATGCTCAGATATTTGGTTTTCTTTATCAGAGCATCTTCACTATTGCGCCAATTTTCAAGTGGAAAATATGACAGGTGATTCTTTTAAATGCAAAAATATATGTGTCCTGTACTTCAAGCCCAACATTCATAGGATGACTCTAACTTCTTGTCGAGTCAATTTGTTAGGTCATTGGGCTCCGAGGAACTTTTTGAAAGAGCTTGCATGTTCTTAAGCTCTAATTAAGTCCTTGCACCTCACTCGGGGCAGTGCACCCTCCTGGCTTAGCACGCGCACCCACTGGAGGGTGTTAGCCCCCTCCCGTGCCCGGGGCTGGGGAGGCCTAAAACCAGGCACACAGCTCTATGATTATCAGGGTGGCTCATGACCCCCCAAATCAGTCACCTGAGTTACAAACATCTTGAGGCTGAAATGGGTCCTAAACTAGGGGTCACAAAATCAACATCTCCTCCGGGGCTATCCAAAGTCCTCTGGATGGTGATAGAGAGGAAGTGTGGATGCATTGAAGGTTCCTGGGAAAAGTTCTTCCAACGTTTCCTTCCTCCAGAGGCGGTTCACATCAGGACCTGCTCTCGAGTCTCTGGCAGACGAAGAGCAACCAGGCCGCCCCCAACGAGAGAAGTGGCAGCCAGAAGGATGGGGACCACTTTGGTTACCCCAACAAAAGAAGCAAAGATGGTGTTTCCCAGAATGGCTCCAAATTTGCATAATCCATTGAGGATGCCAAAGGCTGTTGCCCTGTAAAAGAAGAAAATAAATCCTGAAAGACACCAAGTAGGCTTTATGAGATGAGTAGGACGGGGTTCTTTCTTTTCATTGTTGTGGGGGAAGGTATAGTGAAGGTGTGGGAGGAATTTCTTTTTCCTTAAGTATAAAAGTAATACATTCTCATTTTAGTCAAATTAAAAAATACAGACTAACATGAAGATACAAGGATATATAACCCCACCACTGAAAAGCAATCACCACTACTAACATTCTAGAGTATTTCCTTCAAACTTGTTCCTTTTTCTTTTCAAATGTATCTTTTAAAAAATTTTCACAGGTAATACATGAGTGTTATGAACTACTGAAAGAATGAAGAAGGATGGCAAAAAGCGTGTTTCCCGCTTAATACCACCCTTGACCCTCTAATAACAGAGACTCATTGTCCCTAAATAGCATTTCTCCAAATGTAAGATTACATTTCCCAGACTCCTTTGCTACTGAGTATGGTCAAGTGATTAAGTTTTGGCCAATGGGATGTGAAGACTCCTGAGAAATTTCCTTAAGAGACGTCATGAGTGGGCCTTTGCTGTCTTCTCTTCCATCCGGCTTCCTGGAAGGTACCTGGTGTCACCCTGGACTGTGGCTTAGATCGCGAAAGGGAGAGCAAGATAAAAAGAGCCTGCAGTGGTTGTTCTGGACGTTTACCAGAGAGGAAAATCAAATACCCACCTTCCGAAGGCTGCAGTTTTGGGGGGCTCTGTCACCCACGGCAGAACCTACCCCTAATTATTGCCCTTCAAACCCACTTCCCCCTGGTAACGCTATTGACCACCTACCCTTCCTTGATTCCATCTGTACACGGAGACAATATTCCTAGACTCTCCCTCCCCAGCTGAACGAAAATGTTATTTTCAGACCACGAGTTTATTAAGAATGTGGCTATATAGCTATACCTTAAATTCTTTTTTACATTGTCTTTCATGTTACTGTACCGCAGTAGACCCTTGCAATCATTAGCCCCCATCCCAGTCTTTTCAGAATATTCTTGGATGTTTTTACAATTTTCTCTTTTCCGAAGAAGCTCCAGATTAATTATTTCAAAGTCCTCAGGGTGGGGATGGGGAATTCTGACGAAATTCTGACGGGACATTTTTAAGTTAGAGAAAAACCAGAGAAGATTTGACATTTTTGTGAGAGGAAATCTTCTTAGAATTCTGTAAGGTATATCCTGACATACATTTAAGTCTTCTTTTATTATCTTCAGGAATGCTTTATGATTTTCCTCACATAAATGTATCACCTTCCTCATCAAATTGATTCCTAGATATTTTATGATTTCTGCTGTTATGAAGTGGATTTCCACTTTATTTTTAATTTTTTATATATTTGAAAGTCCATACATCATTAAGTCAGTTCCATTACTGACCGCCTTACCGAGTTACTTTATTGTTTCTAGTATTCTATTTAGTTAATTCATTTGGGGTTCCTAGATGTGAAAGCCCGCCCCGTGCTGATAATGATCACTTCTCTTCCTCTTACTTTTTGTAAAGCTTAGAAGTTCTTTGGTTCAGGGGGAGGTATGTGCTTTTCCATAGCAACCTACATCACCGTAACTCCATCACCAATTTAGGGTTGGGGTGTGTGCGTGTGTGTGTGCGCGCGTGCACGTGTGTGTTGCAGAATTTCGTTTACCTGCCTTCCACACCGCGTCACAGTCCTTTTTAACCACCTGTCCCCTTTACGTGCTATTTTTAAAATTCCCAGTTCCTCCTCGGGGAGGAGAAATAACGGCTCAGTAACGGCCCCTATGCCTTTCAACCAGGTCTCTTCTCACAAGGCTTGTGCGAAATAACAGGAAACCCTGGGCAATCCGCCATACTCTCTGCAAATGCCCGGGAGCGTCAGGCCTCATCCACCTTTACCTCCTTCCGCCTCTCCCCAGCCCTGTGTGTGCCTAGTTCTTCACCTTCTCACTGATCTCCCGTTGGAAGGCTTGTCCTCGCCTCTTTCTGATTGTGTGATATATGTGATATCGCCCTCTTATTTTCCCTCCTGGCCATGGTTCGCCCGCCGCCTCTGCGTCTTGCCATCCGCTGCACCCTGTTAAGCCTTAGCCTACCCCTTTCCAGGCCTACGCCGGCCCCCGCACAGGAGAAGCTCAAAATCCTAAGAAATATTTGCTCCGTGGAACTCCGGGAAGATTGAGGTGTCCATGGTGCAGGATGTCAGATCAGGTAGACTTCTAGCCGAAGTCAAGGTGAGTCCCAGCGGGGAGCCCAGGGAAGCACTGACCTCTGGTTGGTGGGGTACAGCTCCACCGTGATCACATCCAGAGCATTCCAGGCGGCAATGCTGGTCCCGCAGAACAGGCACTGCCAACCGATCATTGCAGACTCGCTGTTGCCAAAAAACAGGAAGAAGCAGCAGACCGCCGAGATCAGCATGGAGCCACCTGCAGAGGGAGGCCAAGGGCCGAAAGGAACAGGAAGCCCCTGGCTCAGACAAGGCCGTTAGCCACAGGTCTGGTCCCATCTTCCATCCTCACAGGGACACCTGAAGTAACAGGTTACCTCAAGCACAAGGGCCATCTCTACACAGAGAGCACAGCCTGAACCCTTCCACGGTACCCCAGCCGTGGAATTAAGAGCCCTCTGCATGGCTCACGTCACCAGAGTTAGCCTAGGGAAGAATTTCAAAATTGTCACTCTGTGTTCCCAGCCCAGAATAACTAGGGACGAGGCAAGGGTATGGGGTTAGTTAACAGTCTATTATATGCCAGACATTCTCCTGGATGCTTGAGATATGACATTATATATATATATATATATTTTTTTTAAAGTCATCCTAGCTGTTCTGGTTCACTGGATTGAGCACTGGCTTGCGAACCAAAGGGTCGCTAGTTGGATTCCCAGGCAGGGCACATGCCTGAGTTGCAGGCCCGGGACCCAGTAGGGGGCCTGTGAGAGGCATCTGCACATTGATATTTCTCTCCCTCTCTTTCCCTCTGTCTGAAACTAATAAAATCTTTTAAAAAAAAAAGTCTTCTTGTGGAACTTACATTCTAGTAAATGGATTACAAAAAGCAAACCTGTTTATTCTCCATTGCTGCACATTCCATCCCAAATATCTGCCACTCTCAGCCTCACTCTGTGCCCCAAGGAGGTAAAAAAAAAAAAAAAGAACAACAACAAAAAACGGGTCCCAAACAACCAGCTGGGATTTTGGACAAGAGTCCCCACCAGGCATCAGGAGCCTGGGGGAGGGAGGACATCCAGTTGACAAGAAGCCAGAAGGCTGGCCCGGCCTCAGCGACACGTGTCTCCCAAGGGGACCTCCGCCAGGAAACTCACCCTCACACCTAGAGCGCCCCAAACTAGTGCTGAGCCCTGCTGGCCAGCCGGGAAGTGGTAACTGTCCGTCTTGATTGTGCTGTTTCTAAGGAGGAGTAGAGCTGTGACCAGGGAGCCCGGTAGCCTTTCCAAACAGCTAGGAGAAAGCTAGAATGAGAGGCGACTGGCATCGGCCAAAACATGTATCATCTGCGTTCGTGCATCCCTCAAAATGGCCAGCCATCGGGCCTGGCTTATGAGAAACGCTGACAAATGCTTGTCGAGGACAAATATTATCCTCAAAGAAATCAAATGGTAGTCAGGGAATCAACTCTGTCAAGTCTCCCTGTTACGGGTCTCTCGCCCACTGCGCTTCTGCTCTCACAATTCTTCTTCCTCTTGTGATTGAGAGGTCTGTGCTCAAATCTCAGCCTTAGCTGTGTGACCTTGGGGGAGTCGCTTAACCGCTCTGTGCTGTGTCACTTTCCCCATTTGTAAAATTTTGATAGAAACCTCACAGGGCTATTGTGAGGGCGAAATGCATTAACATTTACAAAATGCTTGGCACACAGGCTGACCTATCATAAGCACTTTGTAGGTGTCAGCTAAAGGAAATTTCTAGTTTGTGTCTGTCTCTCCCAACAGATCATTTGCTCCTTAAGCACAGGCAAGCTGTCTATCTCAATCACAGCGGCATTCCCATTGTCTACTGCACAGCCCGGCAGAGGGTAAGTGCTGCATCAATAGATGTTTATCGAATGAATAAACGAGGAGTAACAGCCTCATCAGGGGAACTTCTCTGCCGTTGTTAACAAGACACTACTGCTGCCCGGGAAGGAGCGCGGCACAGTCGGCAGGGCCAAGGACGCTCCGATGATTCGACAGTGGGGTTTGTCTGAGGACCGTGGCTGAGGCTATGTCAAAACAGGCCACCCACTTCCCACTGAGACAGCAATTGAGCATCTACTATTTCCTGTGCACTGAGGAGGCCAGCTGATCCACGGCGTGCCACTTAGTATCTACAGACAGAGGGACACGGAGAGGGCGCTGCCTAAGCTCTTAACTAGCCTGCCATTTAGTCTGTAACAGTCTAGGTCAGAAACAAAATACCCACATTAGTAAGAGAGTAAGAGCTAAAGAACGATGGTACGTTAGTTCCAGATGCCCAGTTTGAGGCGTGTGGC